>CAEGAE010040853.1:0-48216 GCA_903067095.1 Girardinus metallicus
GTTTTTCTTTATAGATGTCATAATAGACGTGAAGTTGAGTTTTACGCCATTTCCGTTCGGCCCTACGGCAGAGTTGTCTTGCAGACTGAACTGTTTGTGCATTTCTCCATGGAGATTTCTTCCTACCAGACACAACCTTCACTTTAATGGGGGCAATGTAATCAATATCTGAAACTTTTGACTGAAAATCATCAATGTGCAATGTGGAATAAGTCCACTGGGTAATAGTGAAGGTATGGTGTTTAAAGGATGATTGTCAGATTGACTGCAGTGCTGAAGAAGCTGGAGAAGCTAATGGCCGCTCTCAGTTTCTAGAAGGGTTGAGACAAGCAGAAAACTGAAAATCCACACAAAAAGTTAAAGAAAACATATTATAGACGAAATAAGTTTATTTTGATGAACAATAAAAATGTACACATCATTATACTTTTAGTAAATGCCTTTAAAACAGTGAATGAACAAACTATGAATGAACCACAGCTGCAAGAAACACATTTATCAACAGTCTCTCTGTTGTATTTTTTTGCAGAAATAATGTGTCCACTTTCCAACTGTAAAAAAAAAAAAAAATCAGGTTGAAAACTGTCTTGCTTTCAGAAGCCAGTTAAAAACCAGTTTTTATATTTTAACTGGGTTCTGAATCAACACAGCAGAAAAGATGTGGAAATGGGGACCAAGCCACTCCAAATGCTGCTGGGATTCTCTCAGCTGTTGTGTGGACGTTACATGCGATCCACCCCACGGAGCCTCCTGGCCAACTGAATGTCCCGTGGGAACACTGTGACTCTCTTGGCGTGGATGGCACACAAGTTGGCATCTGACAAGAGTAAGACAAGAAAGGCCTCTGCAGCCTGGAAGCACAGAAAGAGAGAGAGGGGGCAAGCGGTTAAATACTAGTTGGAAGTTTACAATGCTCTGTAATATCTAGAATTTCTCTGGATTTAACTGGGTACAACTACTTTTTGTGTTCATACAACACCAACTGTAGATGTTAAAACTAAACATCAATTTGGAGTACTAAGTTTAGATACAAGGAAATCAATTACAAAGGAGAAGTGTCTTAGACCTGATGTCCTGAGCATAAATGAATGATATGACTCCTGTTGTACTGATGGACATTCTGTATACTTCCATCCATCCATCCATTATCATACACACTTATCCCTAGTGGGGTCACCAGAGGTGCTGGTGCCCATTTCCAGTGGTAAATGAGCGAGAGGCGGGATCAAGTCACCAGTCCATTGCAGTACTTGTATAAGTGTGTTAAATTGTTTTGTTGGTATTATACCAATAATAAAAATAAAAATCTTTCTGCTGGTATCTGCACATCTTGATTGTTTACACAGTTTTATTGACACTTAAAGAATAAATGCACAAACAAGAATATATGGTACATTTCTTATTTTACTCGGTTGCATATTCCTTTGAATCATGCTATTTTTGATAGCTGCACAGTATTTTGTGCTGTAATTTTCCCTTACTGAACAGCAAGTTATTCTTAATTCTATTTTTATATTTCAATGAACCTACATGCTTTGAGTGCCTGTTACTTTGCTCCCACAGTAGGACAATACAGGGTATTTTTATTCTAGTCTGTGTGTGTTGGTATGAACAGCTTACCTCCTGCAGAGCCATGAGCGCATAGACCTGCCACCGGAGAGCATTTATGGAAAAACTTTGACACACCTCCCGAACCTGAATCAGGGAAAAACACCAGAGGTGAAAGGAAACACACAGCCGAGACTTTTTCAGGCACCTTTAAAGATTCTGGAGTTACTTTATTTCACAAAATATCTCACATGTGTAGTACCATGTGTGTTCTGAGGACCTGATTGAGATTCTGTGTCTTATTTGCATCAGGGTTTTGTTCTGGTTTTGGTTGAATAGCTTGCACTTAGTCAGGCTAAAATAGTGTGATATAGGATGTTTAGTGTGGTTGAGTAATATAGTCTGATCTCCTGTCCCCCAACCCACTGTCTGCTCTGTGCACTCTAAATATTCTGTAAAAAAAAACTAAACAAAAACCTGCAAATCTGGTCTGAGAGAAAAATAACAGGCTAATGCCCTGTTTTTGAGGCTTACACACATTTAAAAAGTCATCAACAAAAAATAGCTTGACTTGAAGCTTTCCCGACTCACCAGGCGGGCGAATGACGTCTTCCTAATGAGAAAATCAGTGCTCTTCTGGTACTTCCGGATCTCCATCAGAGCCCTGGTTCCTGGTCTGAACCTCCTCTTTTTGGGGGACCCTGCAGCCCGACCTGAAGAAAATGCAGAGTGTTCTTTGGTGGGAATTTTAAATCCTGCCAGTTTCAATAAAGTTAAGAGTATCCTACATTTCTTCACAAATACGGGCAGGTCACAGATGGAAGTCACCACCAGTGCAAAAAAAAATAAAAATTAACTCTGTATAAACAGTTAAAGGTGTGTTCACTCTGCTTCCTGCCTCTTAGACTGATGTGTGAAACACCTCAGACAGAAAAAAAATGCTTAAATTAACTATTCACAGTGATTGGCTAGAAGAAGATACTGTCAAAGAATTTTCACTGATCTAGCAGAGATCACCAGATTTCTATTTTAAATATCCTGGTAACTCATAGACAAAATAAGTGTTCAAATTAAGACTTATTCTTAGTACTTTCATCAGCAACCTGATAAAAGTATTGAAGTTTTCAGAACTTAAAGTGTCTCATCTTCAAGAGACATCCACTCTAAGAATCTCATTGGAACACAAATCGCTGCACGAGACAATAATCGCTTTACCAAAATGTATTTTTATTTTCCAAATTTGAAAAAAGTAAAAGTTAATTTTCATAATTGCAAAAATGTACATATGGAAAATTACTTTTAAGATTACTTCATTTGAAGTGATCTGTGTTGGTTTCTGTTCCAGGTTTCCAGCCATTGTGGCAGGTAAACATAAAACCTATGTCAGCCAATCACAATCCCTCAAAACAGTAACTTTAATGTTTAAATACCATATTAGGATATAAATTTAATAAAACACAAGACAGTGTCGACTAGGAATAGTGTTAAAGAAAGAATGTGGACGGAGGTGGATGTTGAACGGCATTGTGCCTCCATTGGGAGAGACAGCTGGTGTAAAACTAGCTACCCCTGGTTTTACACCAAAGGAGAGCACTCCAAACGCTTTCTCCTTTGAAACTCAACATATTGGAGTAGTTGGGCTTATAAAAAAATAAATAAAAATAAAAAAACAAGTAAAAAGTGTGTGAACAAACATAAAAATCAGCACCTAGCAGTCATCTTTCATCCACTGCATGACCATTGTTATAGCCAAGCAGTAACAATGGTCGCCTATGTGACGTCAGTGCTGCATCATTTGGTGCAGAATCTCATGTTTTTACTTCTAAAGCTCCAGTTTCTAATGTCCACACAAAAATGCAAAACAGGAGAATTTGCAAATCTTCACTTTGGTTGGAGTTTTTATAATCATTTGTTTTTAGTGCTATTAGACAGAGGTTACATACATTATTAATGTAACGTATCCACACTTTTATGTGATTTAGATAAAAGAAAAAAAAATCTATTTGGTTTATTGCATAGTTGGCTACATGTGGAAAAGGCATAAGAGTTCAAAGGACAAAGGAGACAAAGTATTCTGCATTAGTTCTCTCTCACTTACCTGACAGTTCAGAAGAAGGTCCACTTCTCCTCGGGGAGACAGCAGCTGAATGAGGTGTTCTAGGGGCTGGCACTGGGGGGCGGTGGACAGGGGTGTGGCTCTTTCTGCGGTTGCCAGGTCTATGGCGAGTCATGCTCTCTGACACACAGGTGAAAGGCAGAACAGGAGAAGTCCAGAGGTCAATGCCTGCCTGTGACCTCTGGACACAGTGGGTCCAGAAGACACATAGCAACACACAGGAAGACAAACAATACACAAAATAATGACACTGCCTGTCATTACTTTATGACCTTTGAGTACATTTCACCGACACTGGCAAAAACATCAGCATGTTGAGCTGGACACATGGTGAGAAGTCCCTATTAAAATGTTGCTGTGAGTGCCTTGTTGAACATGTCTGGTGTCTCCTAGAATCAAGGAATGGATTTGCATTTACCTTTAAACTAATAAACATGTCTTCTGTCTAGGTCAAGAGGAAGCCCGAGCGACAAAGAAGCATAGTTCTACAGGTTTCCATGTGCAGCTAAGCTATAGACAACATTCAGGGAGCAGAACTCTTATAGCACTCCACACAGGTGCTAGCAGCCCCCAAAAAGTTCTAAATCACAGGAACATGTTTTTAGTCTGGATGGTTCCATTTCTCAGCATGTTGCTGAATGCTTTGCTACGAAACATGATCTTTTAGGCATATGATGAATAAATGATTGACTCTATGTCTGGTGGAAATATCATGACGTTTTTACACGGATGGTGCATCATCGGCTTCTTTGTTGTTGTTTTCTTAAGGAAAAAAGAAGCTAACAAGCAGCAGTATGAAAACATCAGGGTTAAACCATCACATTAAACCTAAAAACGTGTTCTTACCTTGTAAAACGGGTTGAAAAACTACGAGCGGAGGACACTACTCCCGTTTTCTTCTTTAAGTTACACAGACAGCAGCACAGAATCCAGCAGTTTTCAATTCAAACGACGCTTCAATTT
This sequence comes from Girardinus metallicus, assembly GCA_903067095.1. Classification (NCBI taxonomy): domain Eukaryota; kingdom Metazoa; phylum Chordata; class Actinopteri; order Cyprinodontiformes; family Poeciliidae; genus Girardinus; species Girardinus metallicus. The sequence goes on from CAEGAE010040853.1 coordinate 4,628, forward strand.
CTGGTCGACCAATCACGTTAGTCAAAACAAAAACAATAGGGGCGGGACATCCGGTTAGGTAGTGAACTTCCTGTTTTTGCAGGGCAGAAGACTGGATGACGTAGTACTGCCATCTAATGTTCGTTTACAAATCGATGGTATAGTTATCTTACCTATCTATACGCAAGCTATAAACATGAAGCCAGCCACAAATTTTGCGCTCCACAAATTAATACTATGGAGACGCTTTCCTCTCAGAGCCAGCCGAATTGTAAGGCTGCAATAACCAAATGTCAATCTCGTAATGATAACCACTGTTTTATCAATAAACAAACGCTTACTCTTATTTTGTTCTCTGTTGAAAAGTAAGCCTTTCCATTAATATCACCATCTCGTATGTCGTATCCACACTGTTGTAGAAATCTGTTCTATCTAATGTTTCAACTTTGCTTCTGTTTTCAATTCTTTCTCTATTGAACAATTTTAAGTAAAGGAAATAGCCAGATTATTAATATTGTATTGATAACAACAAAATGTAAATAGTATAGAAACAAAATAGGCCAAAGTCTCAACAGCTGAATGGTTCAAATTATTATCTGTTCTAAATTAAGTTCTGCACGGTCTTTTAAGAGAAGGCAGAGACAAAGCGAAGGTTCAGTTGCCTTCAGTTTAAGCCTGCTGCAGCATCGTCCTTCAAACTGAAAACTTCAGTACTTACATCAGGAAGCTATAATGTGGTATAGACGAAAAAAAAAAAAAGAAAATTGATGTAAATAAAGCATAAATCAAATTCAAAAACTTTGGTTTTGCTTTATGGAGCTGTAGTTATAACCTTATAAAATTTGCTGAAAAACAATATTTGATTCTTAAAACAGCTACTGTAAATAAAAGGAATGTACTTTTATTTCTGAAGTCACAGATATGATTGGAAGTGCAAGAAAAGATCAACACATAGGAAAGCACAGCACTGACATAAGAATGCAAAATATCTTCACACTAAATTATAGAACCAACATCATCCAGTTAGTGGGCTTCTTGTAAATGTCTACATAGTTTATAAAACTATACAAGTGTTGACATGGATTATTTTTTCAGTTTTGGATTTCCTAACAGAACTGATTGGATAAGAGATGTTACTTTTCACGATGCTGGTCATCTATCACTATCATTGTCAAAGGTGTGAAGCAATCCTCATGTGAAGTAAAGATCCCATTATTCAACAGCTATGAAGTTAATACTCCTATAGATCTCATGTCTGACAATAAAAAGAACTGAAAAGGAAGGAAGTTATCATTTTGTCTCCATCTGTAGAGTTACAATATGATTGATTGCATCCTGAGTGAACTGACTCACCAGGTTCCATCTTTCCAGGTCACATGGAATAAATACACTGTAAAAAGGTGTATTTATTTCATTGTGGTGTATTTACTCTGTTGCAGTTCCTGGCTCATTAATTGTTTTGTTTTGCTTGATAATGATCAGAGCCACATATATGGAATTTGTTTCTTTGTTCTAATATCTCCATAACTCTCTGCTGAAAGTTCATTTCAGCTGTGGAAGAACATGTGGAAGAACAGTCATACAGTTTGGTTCTCTTTTTACAGTGGTGCTCAGGAGGCTTGGCTTTCCTAAACAAGTGAAAGTAAAAGTAAAAACTGCTAAAAAGCACTGAGTCAGGTCGGACCTGCAGTGAGCCACAGCTTTGCTTTAAGTCTTCATCTCACAACCTACTGAACATGCTTCACAGTTTGAACCCCCATCAGCAGCAGAATGGAGGTTTCTCCTTCGAGAACAGCCGCAGGTAAAGAAGCTCTTCTCCTTTAATGCCAAGAAAAGTCCCGGAAGTTAATGCTACGGTAGCTAAACAACACCAGCATGAACATCTCTGCATTTCTGAGCACTTCTTGATCCTTTCTAGGAATGCAGTTTTGGAGTCCAGTTTGTTAGAGGGGGCATACAAAGCTCCTAATCCCAGAAAGACAGGGACCACCATTGCTGGGATGGTTTATAAGGTAAGAGAGGTCTAATTAGATGTAAACTCCACCGTTTTGGAGCTGTGCTGTGTACTTAATGTGATATTCCAAAACCCAATAAAATCCATAGAGAATTTGACAGATTGAATAAGGTGTTTATGGTTAAATTAATGTTTGATGAAAGCCACATTCCTGGAGGCAACATGTGACTGTATTAGTTTACTGTTCAGAAGTAAGCCTTCACGTCAGTCAGGTGGGGTTTCTCCTCCATTGTTCCAGGATGGCGTGGTTCTGGGAGCAGATACCAGAGCTACTGATGACATGGTGGTGGCTGACAAAAACTGCATGAAGATTCACTACATTGCTCCAAAAATCTAGTGAGTACACCTGATGAATACAGTTGTTCTTCCCTTTTCTGTCTGAGGTTGAAGGATTTCTTTTTGTTGGAGACAATATGAACATATTTTACATTACACATTTTTTACATAATTATTCAAGATTATTTGCTAGCCAGATAATGGATTAAACCTACTCACTTAATATCTAATATCATAGAGACTTACCTGAAAATGGTATTGTTGGAAAATGAAACTGAAATGAGATTAAACTGAACTCGTCGTTGAGTTGTGTTTCTGCGCTGAGTATCAATCCAGCCCTGATTCTTTACCCTCAAAAACACACTACTTTAAGTACACACTCACACATGCATTTATGGACGAATAATCAAAATAGATATATGAATATTCACATTCCCAACTTTCTTCAGTTGTTGTCCTAATAATTATTCTGGAACTTTAAGGATTGTATAAAACCCTTTTTATTCCTCTGACTGTTCAACTTACATCTTTCTCTAAGTTACATAAAACAATCTAAAGAGTAATTGAAACAAAAAGTGAATCTAAAGTATAGCAATTAGCTTCACCATATCAGCTGTTCCACTGTCCTCTACGTTCTGCAGCTGCTGCGGAGCTGGTGTGGCTGCAGATGCAGAGATGGCCACACAGATGATGGCATCTAACGTGGAGCTGCATATGCTCAACACTGGCCGACCCCCACTTGTTGCCATGGTAACCAGACAACTGAAACAAATGCTGTTCAGGTGAGGTCTTCTATGTTGAAAAGGGACCCAAATACAAGATTAATATATTTTAGCAAAAAAACTTTCTTGTCACTTTTTTTGAGTTCTTGTTTGTTTGATCATTTTGGGGGGTATTTTATTTAGCTTATTTTTCCATGTCTATTATTATTATTATTAAGAGGATGCCATATTAGTTCATTCCATGCTTAATTTCTCACCATGTTTCACAGTGGGAGAAAATTGGTGGTGCACTTCACCATTTTGGTCTCATCAGACCTAAGAACTTTCTTCCACTTCACCATGGAGTTTCCCATGTGCCTTTAAGCAAACCCTAGTCGAGCCTTAATCTGAATTTCTTTAAAAGTGGTTTTCTCATTGGCTGGTGAAGAACCAGAGCAACAGTTGTTGTCTGCAGAGTCTCTCCATCTCAGCTGTTGAAGCTTGCAGCTCCTTCAGCGTAGTCATGGTGATGTGGTGTCCTCTCTCATCAATCTCCTTCTTGCACGTTCAGGGCCTTAGAGATTTTTGAGTATCCATCCACTAACTTATTCTTTTCATTAACCTTTTCTCTGACTTACTTTGAGTGTTGTTTAGTCTTCATGCTGTAATGGTAGCCAGGAATGTTGGTGATCCAGTGAATGGATAGCACATTGTGGACCTTCTAAGCATAGCTGTCTTTATACTACAATCTGGAGACAACATCTCCAGATTGCTCCCAGCTGATCTCCACCTCACTCATTGTGAGAACACCAGCACCAATTGGCTGGACCTCTGTTGAATTAGGTCAGTCACTTTACAGGGGGTGAATATTTGTGCAATTGACTTTTTAATGCTTCATAGTTTTAAATTGTTCAAAATCTTTAGAAATCAGTTTTCACTTCAGCATTAAAAATTTTTGTAAATTATTTTGGCCTAAAAAATCTAAATTTGTTTATGATGAACAAATTTAGATTTGTTCATAATAAAGCTTTTCCAGCTTTATTAAAGCTGGAAAAGGGTAAAATATCCAAGTAGGTGAGTACTTTTTATAGGTGCTATATGTAGAGAAAATATCAGAAAAGAGATACATATGACCTAAAATGATTTTTTATGTCTGGTGTTTTAGGTACCAGGGACACATGGGTTCATCAGTGATCGTTGGAGGAGTTGATGTGACGGGAGCTCACCTATACAGTGTTTATCCACATGGCTCCTATGATAAACTGCCTTTCCTCACCATGGGTCTGTTTTTTTTCTGTTTGTTTTTTAAACAATGGTGGAAATTAAATTGTCTGGGGAGATGAGAACCCTCCAAAGGAAAACATTCAGTGAAACAACTTAAATAATTTAATTATATCAACTATTGACTATTTTATATCTCAGAATGCACCATGTTTTCTTTGCTACCTTCTTTTTCTGAATGCTTTAATGCTCTTACACATCCAAACACTAACTTTCTTTGTCTTCTCTAATCTGGACTGAAGTTATGCCACACTTTCCCAACAGTTTCTTTTCTGTCCTTCCCCAGTCCTCTGGGAGGGATTAATGCCCTCAAGAACTTGAACCTTAATCATCCATGAACCTTCTCTAGCAATATGCCATACTGTGTTGCTTTGTTTTGCTCCCATAACTATTTCAGTTGCCATATCCTATCAATGATGTAATCCACCTTCCTCCAGTTTTTTATGTGACCATATGTTCCTTCCCCTTCATCATATTCATATTGATCCCCATCATTTCTACCCAAAATTTAGACCCATCTATCCTTCTGGATTCCTCTGTTATACACCATACATACCTAACACTTTCTACCACCTGTTTTCTCCAGAAATCTCCTCCCAAATAACATCCAACTTGTGGTGAATGTGCGTTGACAACATTCAGTAACACCCCTCAACTTTTAGCTTCAACATAACAATCCTGTCAGAAACTCTGGTGATGTCCAAAACACTGCTCCCATTGTTGGGCGATGGTGGTAGGAGTGAAACAGTAACCTGTGGGTTGCCGGTTTGAACTCCGGCTTCATCTGTCTCAGTTACTGGGTCCTTGGGCAAGACATTTCACCAATCTTACCTTACCACCATCAGTGTGTGACTGCGTGAATGAGTGAATGTTGTGTGAAGCACTTTACCATTTAGATTTCTCCAGCTGTTCTTGTTCTTTCAAGATTCTCCCTATTCCCTAATCCATTCTTCTTTCTGTCTGCACTATGATCGAACAGTTAGAAGTCACCTCTTCTTTGCTTTCCTTCTGTTTGTCTACTGTACACAAAGAATATCTACCATTCTCCTCTCCATGATGTCTGACAACGCTCAACCTTTATCTGCTGTAGTCTACAGATTCAAATGCCCATCTCTAACCTCTACTTTAAGATATTTCTTCTTCTCCTGCCGCCTTAGCATGCTTTCCTTCTGTCCTCTCATTGGTTGTAAGCCAATTTCTAATTCCTGCTCCAGTTTAGCATCAGATGCTCTTCTTCACACAATCCTCACCAATCCTTCTGAGCTTGAAACCAATACTGAGAGATGGGACAGAATGCATCTATACCACCTACCCCCAGTGGCTTTACGTTTTGTGCATTGATGTGGGGATTTGACTTTATAGCTTTCTTTCTTTTATACCAGACCATAGACAAGGTTGTTTGGCAATTAAAAAAGGTACAAGTGTTTATTGATTTTGTTTCTTTTAAAGGGCAGAATTACTAAAATGCATTTATTGGTGAAACTGCTGATCAAATGTCATTTTGTAGCCAAAGTATAAAAACTAAACTTGGTTTAAGCTTCACTTCAAAAGAAGTGAAGCTTCAGTTCATATTTTGAACTGAGCAGCAAGCATTTTTAATAATAATAATGTATTTTATTTGACAGTACCTTTTCAAAACACCTAAGGACACTTTACAACATTAAAAACACAAATTAAACAGTAAAGTAGCCACTCTGGTAATAATAAGTGAACATGGGGTTATTGTTGAGTGTTTTGATACAAACTTAAAGCTCAAGATGACAATAGAGATATTTATAATTAATTACTTTGTTAGTGGAACAGTAAAATGTTCTGAACATGTCATGTTCCTGTCTTCTTCTGTTGACTATGGCTTTAGGCTCTGGAGCTGCTGCTGCTGTTTCAGTGTTTGAGGACAGATTCAAACCCAACATGGAGGTACGATTGACAGTCTGTTACTTTGTCAAAAAAGACATGATCTAACTTTTCATACATCATTAAGGTAACTGTGGGAACAGTGCCACTGGTAAACTGGATCAGGAAGCATGTATGTAGGAAGTTGTAATGTTTTCTGAGCGGATGGTGATGGGTTGGACTGTCAAATGACTGATCATTCAGCTCTAAGGACCATTTGCAGGTCCTTAGAGAACTGTCCACACCCATTGAACTTTTCAAAAATTTTTGATGTTACAGCTATGAACTTTAATGTGGATTTTATGCAACAGACCAACTCTAGGTATAAACCAAAGCTGTAACATGGAAGGAAAACAATAATTGTTTTTATTTTTTTTAAAGTTTATTTGTATTCAGTCCCCTTGGATGAATACTTTGTAGAATGGCAGTTAGCTGAAATTAAACCTGCAGGTCTTCTGGGGTTTGTCTCCACCTGCTCTGCACATCTAGACACTTACACTGTATGTTTTCCCATTGTTACTTGCAAAGAAGCTTGAGCTTAGTCAGACTGGATGGGAACCTGTTTTCAGGTCTTGCTGCATATTTTCTGTTGGATTTAGTTCTGGACTTTGGGTCATTCCAATATATGAATGTGCCTGACTCTAAAATTCCCCTGCTGGGAGGCGAGCCTTTACCCCAGTCTCAAGTCTTTTGCAGCCTCCTACATGTTTTCTTCCAGGATTCCCCTTTGTCTAGCACCATTTATCTAGGACCACCTACTGTAACCAGGTTCCCTGCACCTGCTGTCATTGTGAGAAGGGTAAAATAGACCTACTTTTTATGCTACATGTGATATTTTGCATGAAGGCTGTAGGGGAGTAATTATTTTGGTTGTGCAGTTTTAGCCAGGAAGTGGGTAAAACTACTGTTCCAGGTCAATGACCTGAAAAGCTTGTTTTTGTGTTTCATAGCAGGTCACCCTGATCTGAAAAATCAGGAGGGAGTTCAGATGTGGAAAGATAAGGAAATAACTTTCAAAGTGCTTTCAGCTGTCACATAGTCAGTTTTGAAATATCCCAGCTGTGGACAATTCCAGGACACACTCACAGGACTCCAGCATGAAACGATCCAAGAGATCAGCACAAGTTGAAGGAAAGGACGCCATTGGTTAAAACATCCAAATACAAATCACTTGCAACCAATAAGAAATGGGAGATTTTCTGTAAATGTGGAATTTGTAATGTGCATGCAGATGTGCTGAATAAATCTCCCCTCAGTTGACATGATTGGAGAAGAGAGATTAAAATCCTCTGTAATGATTTTTATTCCACTTTTGGTTTGCCACTTTTCAGCCCCAAGAAGGCCAGACAGGTTTGGTTTGACTAGAAAACCTTCTTTCACGTGTTTAGTGAAGCAAAAAGTTGGGCACTCCACAGGTGTTCCAACCTGAGCAATGAATAAGTGCAGCTCCCTCTGTTACCACGGTCCCTTTGACTGCCTCTCTTGTCATTGTCCGAGCATTGGTCAGTTTACCTGGACAGTCATGTTTTAGTAGACTTTTTTAGTTGTACCAAATGCTTTAAGTTTTCAGAGCAGAACTCTGAGATGGTTTTGTTAAGCTTTTTGATCTCTACTGTTTTCTAAAAAAAAAAAAAAAAGAAATAACCTCTGTGACCAGAAACAAAACAGCTGTGTTTGTACTCAGGGATTTTGTCTGAGTAGTTTGTATAAAATGTTGGGGGGCAGGTGGGGCAATGAAACAGTCTTCAAAGTTGTACACTAATTTAAGTTTATCTAGAACATAAGGACTTAATAAAATACATTACTATGTTTCATCTCATTGCAACCACAGAAAACAAAGTTCAAATGGTATGAATACTTTTCTGATTCACTTTAATCTCTTGTGACTGCAAACAATCAATAAATTAGAGCTTGAAAAGATGTTAGCTTTATCTACTGTTTCTTAGATGTGGAAGAAGCATCACTACTATGTCCCTGCAGTACTATGCTATAACACTAGCTCAAAGGACACTTCCCTTTCCTCTTATTAATAGCAGCAATTGTGAAAGTGTTCTTCTTTTCTTGTCTACTCTTAAGCTGGAGGAAGCCAAGCAGCTTGTGAGGGATGCCATTGCTGCAGGAATCTTCTGTGACCTGGGCTCAGGCAGCAATGTGGATTTGTGTGTCATAACTGAAGCTGGAGTGCAATTTCTGAGAGGTTATGACAAGCCCACAGTAAAGGGTCAAAGGTGAGTGTACTAAGGCTGACTTCCTTTAAATCTCGACTAAAAACCCACCTGTTTAGAGTTGTATTTGAAATGTAATCAATTACAAATTTAATGATGGCACTTGACTTAATGTAATGTTTTGATTGTTGATTCTATGTCGCATGACTCTGTGTTTCTGTGTTTATGATGTAAAGCACTTTGAAATGCTTTGCTGCTGAAATGTGCTATACAAATAAAATTTGATTGATTTGATAAGGGATCTCTGTTATGCAGAGAAAGTAAGGTCTGGTGTCCTGCAACTTTTAGATGTGTCCCTGAGCTTAGCTCAATCACTACCTCAGTATACAGTCAGGTTCTCCAGAGTCCTGATGATGACTTGATTATTTGACTCAGGTGTGTTGAAGCAGACACATCTAAAATCTACAGGACACTGGGGCTCCTGGACTGGAGTTGAAAACCTTTTCACTAACCACACTCTCAATAGAGAGTACAAGAATTTGACAATCAAAGCTCCATGAAACAGCTGAACTCAGATAAATGGAAAGCTAATATTTTTTCATTCACAGATGAAAACTGACTCTTTTGTCTTGTTCTATTTCACTCTTTCCACCAGAGAGGGACAGTACCGCTATAAGCCTGGCACCACAGCCGTCCTGACCAAAACTGAGACTCCACTTTCTCTGGATGTTGTTGATGAATCTGTTCAGTTGATGGATACTGAATGATATGTTTGAAACATGTATTCTCTGGAATATATTTGGTGTCAATCAAATAAACTGAATCATACTAACTGGAGAAGTGTTTCATATTTTTGTTACAATTATTTTGTCACATTTCTGTAATAACGGCACAAGTCTTTTTTTTTTTTACCTTTGTCTTTTGGCAGATAAGATTTTCTTTTCTTTATTTTTATAAAATCACTTTTGACAAAATGTGACTTAGGGCATTATTTTAGGAAGGCAACAATTTGGAATAGTTCTGCACAGTGGCGCAGTTGGTAGAGCTGTTGCCTTGCAGCAAGAAGTTCCTGGGTTCAATTCCCAGCCTGGGGTCTTTCTGCATGGAGTTTGCATGTTCTCCCTGTACATGGTGGGTTCCTCCCACAGTCCAAAAACATGTCTGTCAGGTTAATTGGTGTTTCTAAATTCTCCCTAGGTGCGTGTGTGTGCACCAGTACCCCACTAGGACAAGAGTGTTAGAAAATGGATGGATGGACAATTTGGAATAAATAATGAGGTTGCTTGGTAACACTATTACACATCTGGATTTGAAAAGTTTTTTCTTCAGATTTTTCCATTTTTTCTTCCAAAACTGGGACAATCTCAGCTCAGATTTTGTACAAATAAAGTTTCTTTTCTAAAATGTTAAGATAGTTATCAAAATGCACCTGCTATATTCTTTGCCCTTTCTTTCCACACAGAAATCCTTTTAATTTTGAACTTGTTAGCCAAAAATGCTCCTGTTCTGGTGTTAGAATTTCTGCTGATATAAAAAAAAAAAAATTTTGTATATATATATATATATATATATATATATACACAATACACATCAATGTGCATTTCTTTAATTTTATTGTTAGTGGGAGCTGACCTTTACTGTTTTATTGTCAATCGGTGATGTTTCGTCTCTGCTCTGCGGTGACAGTGTGAGTCTTTGACATAACCAGTAATGCCCAGCTCTCACAGAGAAAAAAATATATAAACGCAGAAAACTGGTGGATGATAATTTATACATTGTTCATGTAATATATTCGGGTTCTTGTCTAATACATTACCTGAAGGAGCGATCCAGACATCGATGTTGACGCTTCGGTTATGTTTAATGGTAACCTAGACAATAGAACCTAACATCGCAACCTTACATGTGCACATGCGCTAACTAGAACCAGCATCAATACATAATGAATATGAATACATTACAGTTTATATTTCATAGTATTTAAAAAAAACTTTCAACATTATAAACTAGGAGATAAAGACTACAGGGATTTCACTTTTATTACTAGACTGCACCAGCACTGTTATTCTGAAGTGCAGTAGATTGATCTGTCTTATATTTGAAAGCCATGTTGAAACAGCAAGTATTGATGATTTAATCTTTAACTGGATTTGTTTAAGTATGTATATGAATTTGAGACAATCATTACTTCAGATTTTTTGAAAGATATACTTCTATATACATAAAGTAGATCTTTATTTATATAAAGATCTACTTTATATATATAAAGTAGATCTTAAAGTAGATCTTTATATACATAAAGTATACTACTTCTATATGCTGATGGCTCTGAGCTCCAGACGTTCTGGTTTGGAACGTCACATGTTGTGTAGGGTTACATGTCATCATCTTCCAGTCAGTCTCTCTTCTGAAATAAAATCACTTAAAAATTCATTACTTCTGAAGCTCATTGATTCTCAGGACTTTACGTACATCTGCTGAGTCAGGAGAATGACTTCCTGTTTTTAATATATTAAGTTTCTGATATGGGCGCTGGTTCTGTAGCTGGTTCTGTAGCGCCCGGTCTAGGATGACTCCAGACCGGGCCCTGAGGTCTGGAGTCATCCTAAACTCCAGACCTCAGGGCCCGGCGTCCTGCGACTTGTAGATGTGTTCCTTCTCCAACACACCTGACTAATAGCTGAATCACTTCCTCAGTACAGTCGGGTTCTCCAGAGTAACGTCCTCATTACTATACTCAAGTGTGTCGAAGCATAAGACACATCTAAAAGTTGCAGGACAAGGCCTGGATTTGAGGATCATTGGTCTAGCTGGTAGTTTACTTTTGTGAAGTCATCAGTTGCAACAAGCTTGACTTGCATAAAGCTCATCTCTGTCCTACTCCAAGTCACTGGTATAGTTTGGATAGAGCTGTGGAGTGATAAGGAAGGCTGGTTCTGTTCTGGGACGACCGTGGAACCTCTGGAGACAATGGTGCGAAGAAAGATTCTTTATAAATTCAAGACAGTTATGGACAACCCTGAGCTTCCTATTCAGGAGACTGTCTGAGAAAACAGAGTCAGAGGCTTCCTCAGATTTGCTGTAATACAGACTGCACCAGGTCTTTCCTGCCAACAGCCATCACCATCTACAATAACTCTTTGAAGAATCTGAATTAATGAGCTACAACATCATTTAATTTCCCTTTGTGATAAAGTATTTTTGAATTTCAAAGTATTACCTCAACCTTTTTACAGTACTTTCTTCTAAATATTACAATGTGCACACCAGCTTTGTGATCCCAGTCTAATACGATGTCTGCATAGTGTATTGCTAAATTAGCCAGGTTTAGTAAAAATGTACAATTATCGTTACCTTGAAAAGCATGAAAGTTGGTACAGTTGTAAAAGCAGGCACTTTTTCTGATTGCCCTGGTTGATTTAGTCATTTGTTTAAAATACAGAAAATACATTTAAAGCAGTACATCAGTTCTTTACTAAAATGTTCAAAACAAACTATATGTAGGAAGACCTCAAGTTCAAAATCCCAAAAGGTCTGGGAATCCTTTAAAATGGACCTGGTCAATGGAGGACAAAGCCTTGGTGGATCAGGTTCTTTCACAGGATGAAGGAGTCGTTCTCACAGTATGAAGGATTTCATGCCTCAAAAGGACACAAAAAAATAAATATTTCATTCTAATCACTTGCTGTTAGTTGATTTTTTAAATTATATTCAGGGATATGCACCCCTGAACTACCAATCAAAACTTTTTATACCATATTTCCAAGGGAAGCTAAGGACGGAGAGAGCGGGAGGTGGAGCATATTTTGGCAGATAGCATGTTCAGCCTGGTAGGAAAATAAAATAAAAACAGCACTTTGTGTTTCTGAAAAGCCTGACTTAAGTGAATTATTACACTGCTATGATAATTTATCATTTAAGGACCAGGGCTTTATAAGAATTCATAATCTACAAAGCTTATTATTATCTTGAATAAATCCAACTATATAAAAAAGACGCTAGCCTGATGCTATCAGCATGCACAAGTGCTAGCATAGCTCGGTAGCACAGATTGCTCACGAGAGCTCTGTTGATACGCTAATATAAGAGTTAGGTGTGCTGAAGATCGCTAGCTTGTGATGACAGTTGCACAATTAAATCGATTAACATTAATAACGATAACATGGAGATCAATAGCGAATGTGGTAGATATCTAAACTTAGAGGTCTAAACTTACCGCTCCTCTGTCTCTTCCAGAAGCCAGACTGAGGTCTAAACTGTCGGTGCTTCTTCATGGCTATAGCGCTGCTGGAATGGGTTAATGTGATTGGCTGAAGTGGGGGTCCGTTCATATGATTGGCTGAAACAAGGAAGCTATCTGATTGGATTCTGATCACCCAATCAGATAGACCATTTATTAAAAAGGATATTTGTGAATTTTGAGAAGTCAAGGGAGTCTCAAAATTCACACACAAATGCAGCAACTCAGGCCAGAAGGAGCTTGAAAATTAAGATATATAAGTGTGAATCTCGTCCTGTGCATTTGTGGATCTTGTTCTGTGCATTTGTGAATCTTTTGCATTTGTGAATCTTAGTCTGTGCATTTGTGAATTATGAGACAGATTTGGCTCCATACACGTCCCTTATCTAGATGAACTAACTTCGACAATCTTGACTGTTTATCATAGCAAACTACCATATGTTAGTCAGCACAAAGGTAACCGGTAGTAAGCATAACATTTTTTTATCATAATAGTGATAGTCAAATCAAGCCCTGTAGCGGTTAATTAACCAATTAAATAAACACAAGTTAATTAAAAATAAATAAAAGACAAATATGACATTATGACCCTTTGCGCCTGACTTCACTGTCTCCACCGCGATGGATGTCCAAACCTATGCTCTCCTGTAAAAAAGCCTGTCAAAATACGTACATGTGGTAGCCTAATATCGCTTTTATTTAGTTGATTTCGCAGTAAAATGCTCACAAGGTGCTGCGCGGTCGGCTGCACAAACAGACAAGGGTCAAAACGAAGCTTGTCATTTTATTTTAACGATAGCAGCCGCAATCATAATGACTGGCAGCTTTCGGTGTTACCACGGATTTACAGCGAACACTTTATGCAAGGTAAGAAGATTAACCTTCATATACTTTATAAGTAAGTATGATTAGAAAAATATCAAATATCGCGTTATAGAGAAGATGGCGTCTAACCATCAGTAACCATGGAAACCGTCATGTAGCCTAGCATGTATGGAGGAAAAAAATTATAAGCGTCTCGTCTTCTGTTCGTTTTTAAGGCTGCTCCGGTTTGAGGGGAAACTCTGTTTATGACATAGTGACATAAATCATGCGGTGTGAATTCAGGCAGAGTTGGTAATTTGATCCAACACATCAGGAGGGAGGAGGTTCGGGTCGGTTTGTAAGCTAACTGTTCAGGCCCGACCTATGAGCCCGACCTGGTGTGATGCCTTCACTGACAAATTAGCTTGATTCCAGCAAGTAGAAACCATGAATAAACTGACAAAAACAACTTGGAAAAACAACTTTAGCCACTCAGTTCAATACTCCCGATTCTCACTTCCGATCTACATCATGGCGCTTCGAATGATTAAGTGACGCAGTTGCAAAGGGTCAATACTAGGGCATCCCCTTTGTCATGAATGTTGTTTTAACCTAAACATTGTAATATTATCTGGAAGTAATCTGGTTAATGACTCAAGGCTCCGTGCTGACGTCTAAGCGTCAATAAATGCAAATCAGTCTGATTAAAATAACAATACTAATGCGTGTGTGTTGATAACTATAGGGAAAAAAAAGATCCGTCTAGCTCCCTCAGTGAAATGCTTAGCTCCCCCTTAGCACCTGCAGAAAAAGATTTCTGGAGCCGCCACTGTCCTCTCTTATATAATAGTGTATTTGTTGTTTGATGGGCAGTGAACTGCACCTTTCAGCATCTTACATGTTGTTTCAACACATCACAGATCTGTAAGCAACTTAGTATAAATACACATTTTACATCCATCTCTTCATTGAAAGTTGTCAATATAGTTTAATTTCTGTTTCTTTGCGATGTCTGCTGATTAGCTGCTTTCAATGGGGTCCAGAACAGAACAAAATCTTGGGGAATGGATGTCTTGAAAGGATACATCTGGTTCCGCTGTCGGAGAGTTTGGACGGACCGGCTGGAGGGATCCGGGATGTATCCGATGCAGATGAGAGAATCTGAGGTCCTGTCACACAAAGAGTGTGTTGGTGATCTCTTTACATTCTGACCTTTGTCTACATGGTCAAGAGAATCGGATAATCAATGGAAGCACAGATCCACTGTTTCTCCTCTGAACAAAGCAGACCAAGAGCTCGATGGAAGGACTGTCTTCTCCTCCTGACTTGGATGAACCATGGACTTCCTAGAAGGAGTGAAGTGCTGGGAGAGGAATTTCTGGGTTTCTCTCCTGGACCTGTTACTCCCACAGCAGACACACTGGTGGACAGATGGACACTCTGTTAGGGAGAAGGACCGATTATATGTTTGCTACTGTTTTACACTTGCATGTAACATTCAAAATGGAAAACATTGCTCAAAAGTTTCATAACTAATCAGTATTTAATAACATACAATCTTGAGGATTTTAGTTTTTAAGTGAATATACTGTATTAACAATAGCATAATAGTTTCTTGATTGAAATCTTCTCCTTCTCTTAATATACCTGATTTATGGCAGCCTGTCGCTGATCGAGCCAGGACCGGTGCACACAGAATTTGAAGCAAAGATGATTCAGGATGTGAAACAGAAGGAGTATCCTGGAGCGGATCCTGATACCGTGCATTACTTCAAGAACGTCTACCTTCCTTCTTCTGTGGACATTTTTGAGGCATTTGGACAAACACCTGATGACATTGCTAAAGTAAAATTATTGTATCTTTACGTTTTACTCTTTCTCAGCACCACTCTGTTTGAACATTTAAATGTATGTAAATGTATTTTCTTTTTTACAGTGCACCAAGAAAGTGATCGAAGCAAGTCGACCCCGTTTCCGTAATCTGACCAATCCGCTGTACACACCGATAGTGGCACTGAAGTACGCCGATGAAACCGGAGGGTTGTCTGTTCATGCTTTCTACCACATGCTGTTTAACATGGGGCCTCTGATGCATGTCAGTATGACGGCCATGAAGTATCTAACCTGTGGATGTCTGAGGAGAAGGACAATTTCACCAAACTAAAAACCAATGTGATTTGCTAAGTACTTTCTCATAAACACAACCAATTGTAAATACTTCACAGTCCAAGATCGTGCTTACTGTAGTAGATGGTTTCACAATATTATCCTGTGTTTAACATCTTATATGTGCTTAGAGACAGGATTGAGGTTAAATCTGACAAAATTAGTCATTATCTTCAGTGCCAAATTAATACAGCTTGATAAAATGTATATTTAAAAAGACAAAAAAACAACAACTAATGAAGCAATCAGAATGATGTGACTAATGAAGACATTTCATGTCATTGTGGCAAATGCTACAACATTTGAAAAGACAATTATAAACACTATAGCATTATAGATTTTAAGAAAGAAGTTAAATATGACAAGTTTTATGACATTAAAACCATATATTTCAGCAGGGATTATGAACAAAAAGGAAAACAAATCGCTGCTCAGATAGTAAACAAGAAAGATTTATTGTTTTGCAGGGTTAAACGAGGGAACATATAGAATAGGAAGAAGGTGTGAGCCTCTGGGTTTTTAAGTTTTTAATCTGTTTCCTGCAAAAAGTTTTGTAAACATTTAGAGTTTGGCCAGCATTGTTGTGATGTTGTTGGTTTTTAAAAATAAGGGCACATCAACTATGTCATAACTCTTTTTGAGCTGGAAGGTCTTTTATAAAACACAGCTGGACTCCAATGAAGGGGTAGAACCCACTCAAGGACGATCAGGGGAAATGGACAGCTTGAATGTCACAGCAAAGATTCTGAATACTTATGACCATGTGATATTTCAGTTTGTATTTTTTAATAAATTTGCAAAAAATTCTACATTTCTGTTTTTTTTTTCTGTCAAGATGAGAAGCTGAGTGAACATTCGTGTTCAAATTATGAACTATTTTGATTTTAGTAAATGGCTGCAATACTTTCTGTACCCACTGTAGGTAACCCAGTCATCATGACTGTAGCAGTTTATATTTGCTGAAACAATATACAATGTAACACAAGACAACAATTGACATTTTAAATAGTTAGAATTAAACATCTTTTAGTAGCTAATATTACTAACGGTGTTTCAAACTTTGTGTATTTGTTTTTCACATTTTCACACATACATGTGAATGCATGAATATGTATAATTTTGACCCTGTGTGATACAAAGAATACTCCTAATAAACTGAAACTTGTGCACCTTATTCTTGATTTAAAAAAATATTTGAAGTTGCACGTTGTCTTCGACCCTCCAAAATAAAAATGTCAAATTAATCAATAACAACCAAAGGACTATGGCATTGGACAGATGTAACCGTGAGACGGAACGACAGACATAGTTACAGTGTGGCGGATACAATGTATGAAGAATAAAACAAGACTCAAATTACTTTTTCGTCTTTTTCTGCTGACTTCGACAACAGCACAAAATGGTGTGCAATCAGATTCTGTTCCAAGGATTTGATGTCAAGCTGTGAGAACGCTCTGCTGGGATACTTTGAGGCATTGGAAGCAAAAAGCTCTGCAGTTTCATAGGGGGACGCTAGAGGGAGCTGTAGCTCCCCTTGGAAAAGTCATAGCACCACCAAGAAAGTATCAGATTATTAATTTCTTTTTCATTATGTGTTTTTATTATGTGTTTGTTGCGGCATTTTTCTTGTAAAAGACAACTACTTTAAAAAAAAACAAAAAAAAAACAGTGATTGTGGTTGAGTAAAAAAAAAAATTTAATCTCACAAGAGGAACTGAATTTATAAGCCCATTTCCCTTTTATTTTATTTGTATTGTTTGTATTTATATTGTGATTTAATTAAGCATATATAAAGGGGCGTAGGGTGTGGTGCGCACATTGGAACAGGTGTTAAGATATTCGTAACATTATCACGTTTCTTAACCATGTAAGCCCTAAAATGGTGGGTTTTATTTCGCAGATTAATTGAAATAAATACGGTTTTTACACTTCTATTGAGACATATGAGTCGAACGTTTTTCAGTAGGTGTCTGATAAAAATGTTCTCCGCAGCTGGTTTGAATTTTTATTTTAACACCATAATAGCTTAAAGCATTACAAATCAGAGGCCCATTATGTAGAACATTTTATATCACGCTTAACTGTCTACATGGTATGCAATTCTCGGCAGGCGTTTTACGTCAGGCCTGTTTTACGTCTTACGCAAATGACGCCGATCGAGTAATCTTGACTCCATTCCTGATGCCTGTCTGAGTAGCGGGAAATTAGAAGTAAATCAATACCTGGCTAATCGAACAATGAAGTAAACCTTCATAAACAAACCGATGGAAGAGTTCAAATGTAACTCTTAACTTTGACATGGCGTAATAGGCAAGTTTACTTTTATATGCCTTTGTCTGTAGGCATATTTAATTGCTGCTGTTGGTTGTTAAAGTTAATGTTCGTAACACTTTGCCGTTAGCTTATTATTTACCCTAACGGCGTAGATAAGTATAATTAGAATATGTTTATAGCCGTACAACACCGTGACATATCAGCATTAGCTAGTGATATGTAAGGTGTTTGTCAGAGGAGGATGGATGCCAATATTGGTAATATTCTGCACAGTGAGGAACTGCTGAGGAACACACTGCAAAGTGATGACAAGGAAAAGGTAACTTAACATTCTCTTCTCACTCGGGTTAAATGATATTAAGCTACATTACTCATCTGTATTATTCCTTCTCAGCTTCGTAGAAAATTGGCACATTTACAGAGGGAGTATCTCAAGACAGCCCAGAGACTAAAGGTGAGACACGTATTCTTTTACTACACTTAAAAAAATGTAACAGAAATTGGAAGTAAATATGAAGGTGGCATCACTCTTTCCAGTAATGGAGTGCCTGGCAAAAGTCTTTTTTTTTAAATCACATTTTGTTTCATACAACCATCAAGTCCAATCTATTTGATTAATATCTTATATGATACACTGATGCTGCAGCCATGTTTCACCATGGAGACGGTGTGTTCATGATGATGTGGATTGCCACACATAATATTTTGCATGTATGTGTAATAATTCAATTCTGGTCTAATCTGGTCTGTCAAATTATTTCCTATGATTAATGTGTCGCCTACATTACTTGTGGTAAACTTTAAGTAACTTTAACTGCGCATTAAGTAGGGATATTGGAGTAAAGGAGCTGAATGTAATCATGACACTTAAAATTGGTGATGTTCTGTGATCCGCTGTTTTGTTTTGTTTTTTTTGTCAGATGATTTTATTAGACAAGAAAAGTTATGAAATAGTGATTCAAAATAAATTTTGCTAATAAATTTTATTAGCAAAAATAATACATCATTTTTGTGGTAAAAAAAAAAAACCCAACAACAATGAAACCAGGCCTGTATAAAACAGATTATGATTTTAACATTTAATCAAACTTTCTTTAATTTCTTTTCATGCTCAAAACAAAGAACTAATTGAAGCTGTTTGAATAAGAGGTAATTTGAGAACATTTCAATAAACACAAACTTCAGTTCCTAGTAGTTAGCAGTGAAAAACAACTATGTTTGTTAGACGGATGCTAAGCACTCTGATTCAAGTGCGATGGGGCAAAAATGTCAGCCGTGAGCCACATTGCTGCTTTATCAAGGGAAAAGGAGGAAGAGTTTTGTCTTAAACTCATGTTGGTTCTCACGCAGCGTGCCGAGTGTGTGGATGCTTTGAAGAGGCATGTGAAAAACAGGATTTCTCTGCAGAAAGACCAAGACCAGAACGATCCAGAGATTACATCTAACACTTGCATTACCCCTTCCTCATTCACATTTAACACAAACGATGCAACTCCAGGTTCACTACAGTGTCAAGGTAAGTGTGACTCAATGCAACCTGAAATCTCTCATTTTACACTCCTGTAATTTCATTGGTATTATAGCTAAACCTCTACAGAAATGAACTGATGAGTACTAATCTGATGTTTATCAGGTGCAGTAGAATCCAGTACAATCAAGAGACAACAAGTATTACGATTCTCGCTTTACGGAGATCGGACTTCCTCCAAAACCCCAGATCTCAGTAGTGATGTCGCTGGCAGCCACAGACCCAGCCCGGCCTTGCGCCTGCGGTCGAGACGCAGCCGCTTACGCTGGGAAAAGAGGAGTGCCAATGCTCCCGAAGGCTCAGACAACAGCCAGCGACAGCAGGAGCTGACAGGAAACACAAGACCTGGAGATGAGGAGCAGACGATCAAAGACGAAGATGTCTTCATTGAAAGTGAGGAGCTGTTTTCTGATCCAGAATCTGAGTCCCCTTCTCTGCTTCTTACACATTGGAGTACGCAAGAACACACCAAAACCGGGGACAAAACAGGAAACGGGAATCAAAGATCCCAGGAAGAAACAGGGAAACAAATTGGTCCAGAAGTTGATGGAAAATGCGGTAGACCTGCTTTAACAGCAGAGAGTAAAGGACAAAACGCTAGAGAAAACAGTTTAATAAATAATACAATGGGAGAAGATAGTGTCAGTCAAAGCCAAGTGAGAAAACCAGTGGCCTGTGAAGAGAGCAGCCATGATGGAGCCCAGATGACAGCAATTGAAAAACATGAGGACTCTGTAGAAATAAAAGAGGAAAATAATCGGATCACAGCAGACAAGAACGCTGTAAGTGTCCTAGACTCCTGTACATTAGTGGAAGGACTACCTTTCCCTGTAGAGTACTACATTAGAACCACAAGGCACATGACGCTATCCCAGACCCAGCCAGATGTGCAGGCTGTCATAATGTCCCAGCTGAGCGTAGGGCGACAACGCAGGAGTCGAGGTCGCAGCAGGAGAACAAACCAGGACGTACAGCGGTCAGACCAGCAAACTCAGACGGATTTACCCTCTTCCACAACTCAGTCCACATCTGTGGACTCTCTGAAGGCATCTAGCGTTAACACTTCCAAAGATTGTGCCCAGAGTTCCAGTGACTTTTCTACCTTTGTGATTTCGGAATCTTCTGTTTCACTTCGGGGCCCCAGCGTCCGTCCACCCAAAGGGACGAGGAGAGGCAGAGGCAGGGGAAGACCTCCGAGACAACAGCTTCTTAAGCAAGAATGTCGCCTGACCTCAGGAGGTCTCCAGCCCCCCCTCAGCCCTGCACCGTCTAACCAGTTGATCCATCAAGCTGATGAGACAAACACCGAGCCAGTGTTATTCCAGAAGACTCCCACCCACAGCTGTCCAGCCCAACTTTCTTCAGTCAGTGGAGCTCCAGCTGGTTTTATTGCTGAATACCAGGAGAAAATCAATCCTATCTTTCTGAAGAGCAGCACCAGCAGACCCCAACAGATGAACACAGGTAGACCTGGGGTACACACACGTTCTGACCTGGGGTTCGCACACGTTCTGACCTGGGGTTCGCACACGTTCTGACCTGGGCTACGCACACGTTCTGACCTGGGGTACACACACGCTCTGACCTGGGGTTCGCACACGTTCTGACCTGGGGTTCGCACACGTTCTGACCTGGGGTTCGCACACGTTCTGACCTGGGGTTCGCACACGTTCTGACCTGGGGTTCGCACACGTTCTGACCTGGGGTTCGCACACGCTCTGACCCGGGGTACACACACGTTCTGACCCGGGGTTCGCACACGTTCTGACCTGGGGTTCGCACACGTTCTGACCTGGGGTTCGTACACATTCTGACCTGGGGTTCGCACACGTTCCCTTTCTGCAGACTGATAGTATTTCTCTGAAGTAAAATTATTTGGCTGTGTAATTTGTAATATTTTTTGCTTAAATAAGTAAGGTATTAATCCTCCAATATTAATTTATCTTTCTAAGAGGAAAACCAGTGGTGTCCTTTGGAAACTCCATATCAGCACAAATGTTGTCCTCCCTTTCTTTTATGCATTGCCAAAAATGAAATGTCAAAGCCAGCTATTTTTAGCATAAGAGCTTCTTCAGAAATGAACCTGAAATAGACAATGTGTTGAAACGGGAATCTTTTTTTATGGGGACATTTTTCACTTTCACCCAGTACAACACTTTCATTCTATTGGCTGAGAGGTTGCCAGGCAACTGTACTTTTCTGTTCCAAGCTCCAGCAGAAAATGATTTGCAATCGAGCAGAGAGGTTTGCAAGAGGAGATTTGATCTGAGCAGAGTGAATATTTGACAGAGAGCAGAAGTTTTGAGTTCAGCATTACAACTTTTTAGAAGAAAGACATGAAGTCTTGCTTTGGCAGAAAGATTCCCCCATAAGAGGCTTCCTAAAAACATGAAGGATAAAATATATTATATGTCATATTTTTGTCCATATTGATCTTTTGTTTGTTTTCTTAATGTCATAATCTATTTTTTCTTCTTTAACTTGTGTCCTATAGGCTCATCAGACTCTCAGGATCTTCTCCTGCCCTCCTCCTCCTCTTCATCATCTCAGACAGCTCAGCTTTCTCTTCCCTCTTTGATCAGCCGCCTGAAGAGCCTGGACATCCAGCAAGATTTTCACCTCCCTGATGATCAGTTTGCCTCCCTGAAGCTGCACAAGCTCCGTCAGGTTGCCGTGGAATCAACCCCGTCACACAACACACGCAGACGCTCCAGCTGCCGGCGCAGCGCCGTCGATCTGCTGATGCCCTGTTCCTTCCCGCTCAGTTCCACATCTACCATCAGAAATTCTCCCCGTCCAAACAAGAGCGAGCGAACATCTCCACAGCAGACACAATGCAAGGTTACAGATAATTTGACAGGCAGGTGGTTAAACGAAGAGCTTTATAACCCAAGTATTCCAGAAACAAATGCAGAGCTCAGTGCGGACGCTCTCAACACCTCAACAGAAGCCTTTTCAGTGGTGCAAGAGTTTACTGAAGAGCTTGAAGCTGGAACTGAAAACGGGGCAGCCCTCAGCAGTACGTGTACATCTGTAAACACAGATGAACCACAGGCTCTGGTGGACCGAACACAGCGCAAAGAAAATGATGTTCAATTTTCAGATGAGCCAGAAGTTGAGCCGTCTGAAAATGAAAAGCAACCCTCTTTAGAAGAGCTCGGACACGTAGACGGACGCATCAGTCAGATGCTTTCCTTTGATTTCTTTGAAAGTAAAGCAGCAGAGGAGGCTCCGACCAGCTGCACTAACGACGCTGCAGCAAACCCACCTGTAAATAACCCAAACCAACAGTATCCTGCAGATGATTTTGCAGAACCTACTAAAACAGACTCTTCTGAGGATGGAGCAATTAAAAGTAACTCCTCTCAGTTCTTGTTTAAGTCTCCTCTGGATGCAGTGGGATGCCCCTGTACAGGCCTGCCATCCGTCTACCATCCGTCACCCACTCTAGCTTCCAGTCCAGTCCTGCCCTCCCTGGGAATCACCCCTAATGCTGCTCACCTGCCCTCTGACTCCTCTCCCTCTGCTCATCCTCTGTGCCTGCCTCAGTCTCCCAGCCCGTCCACCAAGGATCTGTCTCTTCTGGATCTTTGTCCTGTTGCATCCATCACCTCCCTCCCTTCCAGCCTTCCTCCTCCCTCTCTCTGCAGTCAGCTTCAGGATTTATCGGAGCCTCCGGCTCCAAGAGATCAGGGTGACGGAGAGGAACCTGACAACTGCCTGACTCCATCCAGGAACCAACTGCAAGGCTCAGCTGTGAAAGTGGGAATAACAACGGACGGACCTGGGCAGAAGATATTACTGAGGTGTACACACACACTGGAGGTAAAATTAGTTTTTAGTTGCTTTGCTTTTTACGTCCTGAGTAAAAATATTGTGGGCATCCTCTTGAGCTGTGTTTGTGCATGCCAGGCGCCAGCAGGGGGCTCTCTGGTGGATGTGTGCTGTGTGTCGGACCCATCAGCCGGTGTGTGTGTGGCAGCGGCAGGAAAGTGGGCAGTGTGCCTGTGGAGCCAGACTTCAGAATGTAACTGGAGCCTCAAACACACCTGGACCTTCAGTGAGGTGACTTCTTCTGTTTGTTGTTTTCAGGCTTCTTATTTCACAACAAATGTCGTCTTCAATTCAGTTCAGTCACAGGGATGTTTGTTTGGTGGGTCTTAAGGTTCTGGTTTACCTTTTCCTTTCACTCAACTTTCCATTATTACACTTGGATACAGTAAGGTGGGGACCATGGTCTCTGATGGGGGTCTGATTGACTACTAGTCAAATTTATCAAGCTGCTTGCATTTGGTTCAAATTATTCTTGGCATTTCTTATGTAAAATATGTTATTATGTAACTGGTTAATTAGGAAAAAATGATTACACTGGAAACACGTGTGTCTTTGCAATGTTTCCCATAGGGACTTGATTTTGAGGGGCGAGTAGATTGATCTAGGGCTGAAACGATTCCTCGAGTGATTCGTGTAACTCGATTATTAGAATTCCTCGAGGAAAATTTATCTGCCTCGAAGGTTCTTTAAATTATATTTTATTTAGCGCACCGAGTTCCGGCCGGGTTGTTACTTGTGCTGCGCAATGCTCTCACTTCCGCCTGAGTTGTTGACAAAAACTGACTGTTAATAGCATACTGTCCGGCCTGGGAGGATTTTATTGATTGATAATAATGTTTGGGTCTTCGTCGTTTTTCGGGGAACCAATAAGCATCCTTAAAATGACTGGCACGATGCCTGGAGTACGGTAATCTTTTCTCCTCCCGGAGCTGCTGCCTGGTGGTTCAGAGCGAACATCGGGGAAGAGCGCTGCAGGGGTATTTATACAGGTGAGCGGATAGACTGAACACCGCGGGTGGATGCGCATTAGATAATTATCGTAAGTGTAGCTTTATAGACGAACCAGAAAATGAATTTCATATCATCCTGGTCGCAACAACTGGGTGGCGGAGCTCATCGTGGCGGCACACGACAGATGAGTTTCTGTGTGTTTGATTACTCGATTAATCGTAAGAATAATCACTCGATTACTAAAGTATTCGTTTACAACAGCCCTAGATTGATCAGCCCAATTTCTTTAATTTTGTGTGATCTACAGTGGTTCGATGCTTACACGCCTTACGTCCAAAGTGGTCACAACAGATTTAAGAAAGACTCAGATTCAAACATTTTTTTTATTTAAATGCTTATTCTCCTCAGTGGCTTTTTCTTAAAATTTCCGTTCGGTCAGCTTCTTTTTATTTCTTGTGAAGAAAGAAAGGAGACTAAGAACCGTCACTTTCCGTGTCCGAACAAAACCCAAAAGTAAAAACATAAAGTTGGGCCTGGTGACCCGGACAAACAGAACAAAAAGGCAAAGAGGGGCCAGGAAAACTACTGCTAATACCAGAATAAAACAGAAATATCTAAAAAAAAAAAAAAAAAAACCCTACTGCAATAGAAATAAGCAGAAACATGACAAACAGTGGCTCATGTGACAGAAATGGCTTCTGACGGGATCTGGCTTTACTTACATAGGCTAATAAAATCAATAATATTAACTGTGAACTGCTTCAGTTGCTTTATTGGGATCTTATTGGGGTGGTGGGTGGTGGGAAGTCTCTTTGGTAATTATAGGAAAATGTTGTTTTAGCTGATTGAAACATTTTGTTGTAATTTAATGAGCTGAAGAAATACAAGGTACTAAGAAAATCCTAAATATTCCTTAACTCAGACATGGAATATGTTTTGTGTTTGCAGCCTGTGATAAACGTGTTTCCTGTCCCAGACTCCTCTGGCCTCATGTTTGTGTCTCTTGGTCAGCTGGAGATAAGACAGCTGAGGTAATGCTCTGTATTTTAATATTGTGATCTGAATTGTTGATAAAAAATATTAAGCTACACTTGATATACCTCAGAGCATGACGGCGCAACCAGCTTAGCTGCTTTTCAATGTGTAGTCAGACAAACCAGTGGGAAATTTCTGAGAAATGCTCGGCCTCGACATAAAGGTACTGATAAAGCGGTTTGTCAGTTCATCGGTATATAAACTGTTTGTTTTTGCAGACTGCTGTCCTGTTGCAGCCTCAGGCAGACGCTGATACTTGAGGACATCATCCAGGCGGTGGCTGGCTTATTCAACTCCAGAGTGGTTACGTCCTCCGACTCGGCCGCAGGCTCCACTCTGCAGGTGTTTACCCTGTCAGACAGCACCAGGTGAGGAAGAGTCTGTCTCATCTCTTGGCACTGATGCACAAGTTTTGAAGTGTCTGAACTTGTGTGTCTGTCAGCTTACCGACTCCTCAGCCTCTCGTGTGTCCTGGTGTTTGTGTGAGCGCCCTCGCTCCAGTAGAGGGGCTTCCTGACGCTCTCATCGGTACAGATGAAGTGGGACACCTGTTCATCTGGTAAGTAATATTAGAATGAAGCTTGGCCAGATCATGGTTTAGAGGATGAGCAACTAACACTGTGTGACCAATTTAAAAATCAACCATAATCCTTTTTTGGAATTGTAATTTTAATGCCAAACACTTCAATATAACACTCGTTTTTGTGTGTGTGCGTGTGTGTGTGTACCATGTATTTAATACCTTGTGGGGACCATTTTCCTTGTGGGGCCCAGACCAAAGCCTGGGCCCCACAAGGGGAAACGCTGTTTTTGGGATACGGTATGAATTGAGTTTTGGTTAGGGTTAGGTTTAGTGTAAGGGTTAGGCTGTAGAAATGAATGGAAGTCAGTGGAAAGTCCCCACAAAGACTTTTCATTCTTTTCTTTGTGTGTCTTTCCATTTTCCTTTCTTGTTTGTCTCATTCCTTCCTCTCACTCCTTTCTATCCTTTCTTCTATTGTTGTGTCCTTTCTACCTTCCGTATTTCCAGTTTCTTTTCTTTCCTTTTCCATACCCCAGAGTAGAAAGTTCAGGTGAAATTTGTGAACTTCTTGTATATGCAATATTTTGAAATATCTGAAAATGACTGAGAATTCTGGAAAGTTGAGTTTGGAAAATCGTGAAGCTTGGCATGTCGTGTAGGAACTCCTAAACTGATAGGATCATTGCAGTTTTTCTCAGTCACTTTGGTGCATTTCTCTGAACAGAATTGAAATTCCCCAAACTACTCATTCAATCTTCAAATCATTGTGTCGCTGGTTCACATCAAAAAAGCAGTTTATTTCTTTCAACAAGTTGCGAATGCTTTTTTTACAACATGCAAATGATTATGTACACTTGTCTGCTTTTTCCTACATTTTCAGTTGCAAGTGTTATATTGATCAAAATGTATTATACAGGTCTCTGTTGAATTGTCTCGAACTCCACAACATTTAAGCATAATTTTATTGTTTAAGTTTTAACATGAAAATTGCTTCATCAGGTGAAATACATCAACCATATTTCTATACATTACCATCAGACATTTTTCTAAATATGTCCTGAACTGGTAAATTGCTCCCAGGCGAATCCTGACTTTTTCCAACCAGTTAAATGTGTGAAGCATCAGATCAACCAATGATCAACCAGTTTCCTGAAATAGATTGAAGGTTCATCTCATGAACCATCAGCTGGCAGATAAATAGTGTAGCAATAGTTCAACACGATGTTACTTTTATGATAATGGAAGGACAAGGATTTGGAGAAGAGGAGTGAGGAGGCGAAACAGAGGAAGAGGCTGAGGAGATAATGCCAGTTTCCATCACTCCAACACCATCAGGTTGTGGGTCTGCGGCCCACAACAGGATGCTGACGGAGCTCCTCTCACACTTCTCTTCATTCCTTAACTCCATTGAAGAATATTTTCTCAGCATGGAGATGGAAAGTAGAGGAAGACTGAACTGTAATTTCTGACACACTGAATGGACCATTTTCCTTAAGGGGATTGATTTTTTTTGTTTGTTTGTGTCATATCACAATGACATGGTCTGTCAATAAATTGCAGTAAAGTCAAATAAGTTAATCTTGTCCAGTCTCCTCCCACAATTATAATTTACAAACTTTGTCTTCACAACGTTCATTCCTCCAGAATGACTGTTATATGGACAACATGACTAATCAATTTGACTGTCTGGTCTGTACACAATGAAAGAAGAACTTGTTCTGAGGCACTGATATGATTCTTTGACGCAGATATTTAATTTTGAGAGATGAACTAAGGATTTCGAGGAGGAAATTGGATTTTGCTGGTAATCCTTGTTGTTTTGCCGTTTGTACAAATCATTTTGAGAAATGCACTTACTGTTTGACAAATGTCAAAAATGATTTGAGAAATCCACCACAGCAACTGAGAAAAATTGTAAGAATAATAGAAGCAAACTGGAGACCCATGGTAACACTGGAGGAGCTGCAGAGCTTCACAGCTCAGGTGGAAGAACATATTAAAAGGACTGTGACTAACTATCAAAACTTTATGTGATTTGTCGAAGTAACACTGCACATCATCACCCTGAACGTTCTGTTGCTACTGAGACACTTGACGGTGACAGCATCATGCTGTAGAGTAATGCTTATACAACAGGGAGAAAGAAGCTGGGCTGTTTATGTAAAGATTCTTGGGGATAGTAACAGAGCAATCCTGGAAAAAAAGTTTTGGAGGCTGAAAAGTCTTCAGACTGAGGTGAAGGTTGACCTCCTAGCAGGATAACAAGCCTAAACAAACAGAACGGGGTCCGTTTGGTGGTGCAGATGGAAGTCCGATCTTAAATCCAATTGAGCATCTGTGGCAAGGCGTTTTCCATACAAGTTCACTGACTTTGAGCTATTTTATTGTCTGTCATTTGCCTGTTGAAGGAATTTAAAGAGTGGCCAGCTGCTGAGCAGAGTGCTGCTCGAAGACAGTTTAGCCAACACAGCCTGTCTCAAAGGTTACTCCTACTGTGTAAGTAACCGGCAACTCTTGAAATGATTGTGTCACTTAAATTCTGGGTTGTAACTTTCTGTGTGTGTTTGATTTTGTGCAGGGAGTGTTGTTGGTCCTGCTGCAACATCAGTTTCTAAGCTCCCTGGACCAAGACGAGAAAAAGGCAAGAAAGAAATGCTTGCTTTCAGAGGAGAGGTCGAAGCCAGCTCTGTTCTCTTTAGTCGGCATCAACCCTCTGAGTGGAAGATCTGTCTTATCTACTTGGCTGTATCCTCCGGATGGCTGGACTGGCAGGTGAGATGAAGACAGACGGAGAACAAGGCTTATATACGTTTGTTTATTACACATCCAGGTAATGCACACCTCTTCTTCCTTTGCCCTGCAAGGCTTTGTGAAGTGGACGTTAACCGCTGCTGCGTGGCGGGCCTGAGTCAGAGCGGCTGTGTCTGTGTATGGGAGCTTGGAAAAGGGGGGACGTCCCAAATGATGGAGGCTCAGGAGGAGGGGTACTGGCAGCTGGTTCGATGGGGGCACGAGGACACCCTGGTGATTGGGCATCAGAACGGAGACGTCTCTTTACATCCCTATGGCGTGAGGCCGACTAAGAAAGGTGCTAAAGCCGACGCTGAAACTCCACCGTTGTGAGAAGGATGCAGACATTAATGTAATGCAACATTAAAGTAGCTAATTTAAACCCGTCATCAGCCATGGGCATTCTAATGTAACTAGTTTCACTTACTGAATAGTCTCTACAATGTCCAGACTGCTGTACTTATTGGTAACTGATGTATTTTAAAGCTGTGAACTGAGAACATCCCATAAGCAGCAAGAGGAAACTCTTGTTTTTACTGCATATATAAAACACAGTAAACCAGTGTGACTGAAGATCCTTTTAAACCTCTGTCCTTTGTTTTAGTAAAGCTGCTGTTTTAACTGGTTTTTTTTTTTTATTATTATTATTTTGTGGATGAAAATTGTTGTATAAAAAAGAACAAAAAAAGAACTGTTAGTTTGTGTTAAAATTTCTATTAAACATGTTGATGTTTTATTGTTCAGTGTCTGTTTTCTTCTTCATTTCCAAACAGGATTAAGTCAGTAAAATTTAAATAATGCTTTAACACATAAATTAAAGGTCAACAGTCACTTAATATGAAGATTAGTAGATTTTTGGCCCCATTAGCTTCTGCATAATAATATACACTTATCCCACAACTCCAAAGCAATCAGGATGAAAGATAACTTCTGATCAACACTCGTTTTCAGATTGTGTGACCCTGATGGCTTTATTTTTTGAGGTCACAGACATAAAATGGACATAGAAGCATTGGATGACTGGCAGTGGGAATTGTGCCCAGGATGGCTGCAGTCTGGGCTGACAGCTGTGGTGGATCCACTCTGCCCACTGACCAATGTCCTCCGTCTTTGGTTTCATTTTTTCAGTCCTTTTCTGTATAATCTGACCAGCAGGGACACAATATGGACATGTTTAATATATTTCTAATACCTTAAATTTATTTTATACATATCTAATTTTATTGATATTATTATTCATCATTTTATTGGAGCATTTTTGAAATATCAAAATCTCCAATCAATAATCCATTATTAGGTAGAACATTAGTAGTTACACATAGGTAACGTTGCAGCAGCATTCTGTTAGGTAGAGCAGAAAACCCGACTGCATATTCTGCTGCAGTAGGCAAATTGAATTTGCATAAAAAATCACTGTAAGAAAGGAGATTCCCTTCATCATAATAGATGCTTAACCAGTGCGATACCAGTGTTCCATTCAGTTTTCATAAAAAAGTGATTTATTCTTATATAAAATATTCCCTTTATTCTAAATATTACAACTAGTAGGGAAAAAGTTATGTTTGTAAATAAGTATCTAGGCAAGAAGAGCTTGTTTGTGGAAAGAAGAACTTTTCTGATAAACTTTTCCAACTTTCCCTTTCCCAAGTACACTTGTGTTGTGCAACCATTTTCCCTTCCGTGCGACACCCATGTCCGTTTACCGGTTCCGGAAACTGAGAGTCAGTACATTCATAAGTAATGAGACGTAAAACAGGCTGTAATGCCGAAAATGATTAAATGTTGCAAGTCACACACAAGTAATAATGGAACAGATACAAGGTGTCATTACCGAGCAGCACTGGGCTTCACTCAGCCTAGCGCTGAGTGAAGCTCATATAAGACTGTCGTCAGTCTTATATGTTATGGTTACGTCAGCATGCAGCATTGTGCATGTGAGCAGATAAAATAGACAGAGGAAAGACTGAATCATATATCCATAACACTTTGAGTTTGATTTTAAAAGATATTTTTATTATTATGGGTGAAATATCTTGGCAAAAATATTTTTCACTGTACAATAACATTGTTATCCTTTTTTGAAAAATACTCTCTTTTTTTAAAGCTTCGTGTTTTAAATCACGATTCAAACCACCCCACGCGCAAATAAATCCCATTTGTACTCAATTTCCCTTCACCTCCTTGTTCAGGAAACCAAAGGCAACCAACAGGATTGTGAAGACCCAATCACGTCGCCGATGTAACTTTCTCGTTTAGCGATAGGCTATTTCACATCGAAGTCCCACGATGCATTGCTGCAACGCCCTACAATTCAAATCCTGTGGGCCAATCAGAGAGTGCGATAACGACAGAGGCAGCAATTTAAACTTGTACCGAAAACTGTTGTCATAAGGCAGGAAAGAACAACCGAGTAACTACCGTCGGGCAGGTCTGGCGAATTATTTAATGACTTTTTTAAAGTTTGCTTTTCATGCGTCGTTGTTTTAATGATTAATGTTGTCTTAATGAACTCTTGCACAAAAAGGGCATTAGTTTTGATTTAAACACGAATGCAAGCGGAAGGAAGCTAGCTTGCCAAGTTAAACTAGCGTCGGTTGAGTAAAGGCTAACTTTAATCGTTTCGTTGAACCGCTTGAGTAGTTTATTTCTTCCAAAAGACAACCGAAAAGCTTCTTTAAATCAAAATGAGTGCTGGTGTTGCGAAGCCAGCTCCCACGTCTGCACTTTCCGATCCGAAGTCGGCGCCTCTGAAAGAGATCCCAGACATCCTGGTTGACCCCCGCACCACGAAGAGATACACGAGAGGAAGATTTCTGGGGAAGGGGGGCTTCGCCAAATGCTACGAAATCACAGATGTAGAGACGAAGCAGGTATTCGCTGGCAAAATTGTGCCGAAATCTTTGATCCTGAAGCAGCACCAAAGGGAAAAGATGACGTCTGAAATCGCCATTCACAAGAGCCTTAATCATCCGAACATTGTTGGCTTCCACGGCTTCTTTGAGGACGACGACTTCGTCTTTGTGGTCCTGGAAATCTGCAGGAGAAGGGTAAGTGGAATAATAAAACGATCAACGCTTACCAAGTCTCTGCATTTTAAGCGGAAAGAAATGACCATGTATTGCAATTTTAAACACCCATATTTGTGTTACGGCAGTTTAACTCAGACAGTTTATTCAAATATTACTGGAGGGCCTCCAGGTTTACAGTTTAGTCAACTAGAATACGTTTTTTTAAAAAATGTGTTTATTAAAACCTCCTTTTTTCAGTCTCTGTTGGAGCTGCACAAGCGGCGAAAGGCTGTCACAGAGCCAGAGGCCCGGTACTACATGACCCAGCTGCTGAAGGGAGTCCATTACCTGCACAACAACAGAGTTATTCACAGAGACCTGAAGCTGGGGAACATCTTCCTCAATGACGACATGGAGGTTAAGATAGGTACTTAGCCATAATATGCTTATATAAAACTTTACATTTTTGTAGAAAACATTAAGGGGAATATAATTTTATCTATATAGCACCTTTTCAGCAACAAGGCCGTTCAAAGTGCTTTACATGAATTAAAAAGGAAATGCAAACAAAATAACAAACCAAAGAGAGAAAATCTCTTTGGTTTGTAAATTTTTCTGAAATCCTACGTGGATTTCACAAAATGGCCAACAACAAAGTGAAATGTAATTTAAAGAGGAGCAGATGGATCTGGAATGATCAGTTCTCAGGATCACTAATGGTCTGTAATCATTTCAAGCTAAGTTGTTGCTTCATCACTCTTTACTTGTGCAGAAAATGCACAA
This sequence comes from Girardinus metallicus, assembly GCA_903067095.1. Taxonomy (NCBI): domain Eukaryota; kingdom Metazoa; phylum Chordata; class Actinopteri; order Cyprinodontiformes; family Poeciliidae; genus Girardinus; species Girardinus metallicus. The sequence goes on from CAEGAE010040853.1 coordinate 36,873, forward strand.
GTATGAGCTGAGTCATGTTGAGCTGAGTCTTATCAGTTAGCTGCACCATGCATGAACCTGCAATGCATCACAAAGCACCTAAAAGGCAGATCTTTCAATAGTAATCCATGTTTTATTACATGTTATATATTTGTTCAGATGAAAAATGCACCAATCTGTTGCATCTTTTGGACACTTTTTTTTTTTTTTTTTTTGTCCTAAATATGTTGAAGTCTTAACATTTAAAACATTCCATGTTTGTTTTCTAGGGGACTTTGGTTTGGCTACTAAGATCGAGTTTGACGGCGAACGGAAGAAGACGTTGTGCGGAACACCCAACTACATAGCGCCTGAAGTTCTCTGTAAAAAAGGCCACAGTTACGAAGTGGACGTCTGGTCACTGGGATGCATACTGTAAGTATGGAACATAGTTTTGGAACCAAGTTGGTCAAGATCATTATCTTAACAGATAACAGTAACCTGTCCTCTGGCTGCTCTCTCAGGTACACTCTGTTGGTGGGTAAGCCCCCGTTTGAAACGTCCTGTCTGAAGGAAACCTACAGTCGCATCAAGAAAAACAACTACGTCATCCCCTGGGTAAGATTGCTGCGTTTATGCTGCTCTGTGGAATACATTGAACAGGTTTAGATTAAACCTCCTGGACTGTATGCAGCACATCAACCCCGCCGCAGCGTCGCTAATCAAGAGGATGCTGCACGCTGATCCTGCTCAGAGGCCCACCATCACTCAGTTGCAGGAGGACGAGTTCCTCACGTCAGGCTACATCCCGCTGCGCCTGCCCACCACATGCCTCACTGTGCCCCCACGCTTCTCCATCGCCCCCTCCACCGCTGCAGAGCTCGGCCAGCGACGTCCCCTCTCTGCTTTGAACAACAAGGGTAAAGAGTCTCGCCTCTGTTGGTCATACCAGGCCTCAGGTCTGAATGATTCTAGATAAATATTGCTGTTTTGTTTTTAGGTGGGACAGAGAAGATGGAGGTGAAAGACGATGCTGTGCCAAAGTAAGATGAGATATTTTCTGCAAGTCTGGGTTCAAGTTTTTCTTTTTGATCAACTCTGCCTGTTGCCGTCAGGCTTTACAATGCCCAACTCTGTGCTAACTGATTCAAATTTTTTCTGCACTCATTCATAGGTTATTTATTGATTAATATATTGCTTGTGATAGTTATTTATTTGTTTATATCTAGTCACTTTGAACTTAGGTCTATATATATATTTTACAAACTTTGTATTTATTACCTAAGATGGAGTAGCTTTCAACAAATAAGCAATATAAAGTCTATTCTAAGTTGTCTGTTTTCAATCTGTTGTAGAGATATAAACCATTCTGACTTGTATTCTATTTGCAGAGAGGTTGAGCCATCAGAGAACCACCTGAAAGACATGCTGCAGCAGCTCAACAGCATCATGGCCTCCAAGCCAGCAGAGAAGGCATTCATCCGGCAAGGTCGGTTCGTTTTTCAGGTTTTCTCGGCTGTTTGTGTCAAGTTAGAAAAGATCAGCTTAGAAAAGTTTGGTTTATCTTTTCAGAGGAAGCAGAGGATCCTGCTTGCATTCCCATTTTCTGGATCAGCAAATGGGTTGACTACTCGGACAAATACGGGCTGGGTAAGTATTAGAAACGTCCAAAAAGTGAGAATGTAAGACATCTGATTCACAAACATCAATTAAGTTCTGTAAATCTGTTATTGACTGGGCTACATAGTCATTAACTATGCAGATATGTGCAAGGCAGTATGGGTATTTGCCATTTACATTTGTTTTAAATATCCCTTCAGTTCATCTTAAGGTGTAAATGTTAACATGTGGGCTTAGACTGAAACTCTGGAATACAAACTGAATTGTTCTCAGAAAACTAAAGCTTTTTTATTATAGATATTATTATTATTGTACGTTAACTGGAGCTGAAATATCCTTCGCTGGTTGGTTGATTTGAGATAAAATCATTTGCTGGATGTTAAACAATCATTTGGTTTCAATTCAGTTAAAATTTCGCTACATCTCAGACTGGTCTCCTGTGTGATAATTCAGATTGGTTTCTGTCCAATCAAATCTTTATTTTATGCCCTAACAATGTTTAGAAACAAACAAAATTTATGATTTTAAAAGAAAAAGGGGAAAAAAAAAACATCCTCATCAAAGTGTTTAAATGCCTGTTTACAGGCTACCAGCTGTGTGACAACAGTGTGGGTGTTCTGTTCAACGATTACACTCGCCTCATCATGTACGCGGACGGAGACAGCCTGCAGTACATCGACAAGATGGCTGCCGAGTCCTACATGAGCGTCCGCTCGTTCCCCACTACGCTCAACAAGAAGGTCAGTATTCACCTCCCTCAGCTACTGGTTGAGCTCGTTTTCTGCCCTGGATAAAAAAATTAATAAACGATACGCTAACAGTCGTTAGGGAAGCTTAAATACCATCTTTAGTACTAGATACATTTGTCTTCTTTTTTCTTTTTAATTTTAGATAACATTGCTCAAGTATTTCCGTAACTACATGAGCGAGCACCTGCTGAAGGCCGGCGCCAACGTGGCGCGGCGGGAAGGGGACGAGCTGGCGCGGCTGCCGTACCTCTCGCTGTGGTTTAGAACAAAGAGCGCCATCGTCCTGCACCTCAGCAACGGCACGGTCCAGATCAACTTCTTCCAGGTTAGACTCGACCCACATCGCTCCCTCTCCTGCTGTCCGTCCTGAGCCTCACCATGCTCAAGCCATTATCTTTTATTTTTTGGGGGGGGGTTTAGGACCACACTAAACTGATCCTCTGCCCACTGATGGCTGCCGTGACCTACATTGACGAGAAGCGGGACTTCCGCACCTACAAGCTGTCTCTGCTGGAGGAGTTCGGCTGCTGCAGGGAGCTGGCCAGCCGCATGCGCTACGCCAAGCTCATGGTGGAGAAACTGCTGGACAGCAAGTCCTCCTCTGCTGCACATTAGATGAGTTTTTCTTCAGTCTGTCAATGCCTCAATACTTATATTTTTTTCTTCATTTTTTTTTTTTTTTTATCAAGGCAGGCGGTGCTACTTCTCTTCCTAAAATGACCCATACCATGAAAACCCTTTCATATGCCAAAACATAGTTTCCTCTTCCTGTTTTAAATATTTCTGCTGTTTAATAGTTGCTTTCACTCTTACCTTGACTTTGCTGATAAAGCCTTTAAACAACCACAGCTGCTGTACTGGAATCAGCGCTGTGGATAATCTTGTATATTCAACCAGGTTGTGGAAGTAAAGGTGAAAATTTATGTTCAAATACATGATTTCTACTTGTGCACTGTTTTTTATGGAACGCTACAGAGGTGGGGAAACACGTTGGACTCAGATGGATTTAAAAAAAAAAAAGCTTCTCTGGTCTGCTTCTCTTGTTTCAGTTTGTTTACTGTCGAGGATTAGACCATGTTAATATGTCTTCATCATGTACATTCTTCCTGTTTTTTCTTATTTTTAAGTTCTAGATGTGAGTCGTCAACTAGATAAAATTGTACATACTGCTGAGTATGCATACATATTTTAGAGATGGTAATACCTCTGCCCAAGTTTGAATAAAGATTCTTCTCAAATGGTCATTCTTCTGAGTTTTAAATGCAGGTTTTGGTATGTGTGAACAGACCCGATAGGTTTTAAATGTATACGTTAAAATCAACTGGTCCTTCTCAAAGGGAAGTTTTGCACAAATTAGAAAATCGGTCATGAAGAGGATGGTCAGTTTCTAATTTTTCTTGATTTTATGAAAAATCCTTTGCTTCACCATCTCCAGAGGTTCCACAGTCGTCCCAGAACAAAACCAGGCATCTTCATCAGGGTATTGCTTGTTAAATCTAATTTTAAATGTTTTTAAAATTGGGCAACCATTGAAATCTGTATTGTTTATGATTGTGTCAAATTGAAACATATTTTCCACATAAGAATATGTTTATTTCATATTTCAACCCTAAAATCTAATTTTTACATGTATAAATTGGAAAAAAGGATAAAACCTAAATTTCTGCACATTCATTGACTTAGTTTTATGAATTTAGATGTCTACACATGCATTTTTAATTGACAATAATCTTACCCCATTCATAACTCCTTGTTTCCATAACAACCAAACCAAGGCCCAGAGAGGTTTTGACATCATCATGTCTGTGAGAACCTCTATGTTCTCATTGATGATGTCATAAATGTTCACAGAGATACAAGAATACAAGAATTCTCAGTTTGCTTCTCAACTTGGTTGGAGGTAGATCGATTCCAGAGAGACGACTTCAAACTGATTTTACAAACCATTTTAACTGAACACCAAGTCAAGAGGATTTTTGATATTGGTTGAGACCTTGGATTTCTTGATACGAAGGAAGTTGAAAAGTTGTTAGGATACAGCAGAAGAGGAAATGACGTTTTAGTAGAGAGCTCTGAGGACGAGAGATCAAAATATTTTACTTTTGACATTGAACCCTGAAGACCAAAAGGACATGGAAGATTCCTCTAAGGATGAGAAAGTTACCGTCAAAACCACAACTATGGATTTGACAGGAAAGGCATCAGAAGACTTTGTTGCTTTTGAAAGTGTCAATGTTCCTCATGACCAAATGGACCTGGATGTGTTTGCTTTCTCACAGGTTGAGTGAGTTACCTTTACAATCACAGCTAACTCTTTGCCAACACAGATATTACAAAGAATATCTTTACCAGTCTTCCCAAACACATGTGGATGTGAAACCAAACTGTGACAGCGAGGAAATTGTGACAAATTTTGAAGAAATCTTTGAGGATTCATCATCAGAAGAATCTTGTTCACCTGAAGAAAACTCAGAAGATGAAATTCAAAATGACACAGATGATTTCGACAGCATCCATGCTGTCAAGAGGATTTTTGATATTGTTTGGAACCTTGGATTTCTTGAGCCAACCATGTACTTTTACAATTTTCCCAACTCATTCTTCATCTGTTGAATGAAGAATGCATTCAACATTATGAACTGGAGTATTACCAGAAGGTTTGTGGCTCAGTATCCCGAAGAGATATCTGGACTTTTTGCAGAGATGTCATTGTTTGTAAGGTTTTTCTTTACAGCATTGCTCCATTCAGGAAGATATTTTGCCCCAGATGAAATCTTTGTAGTTCTGGATGAAATAATTGAAACACTGAAGATGAAGGATGTAGTACATCAAGACAAGCCAGGAGTCTTTTTGTTTTATATGTCACACTATCTGACCCAATATGTCATTAACACAGACTGTGAGCTGTACACAGCTGACTATTGTGAACAAAGTCAGAAGTCTTCATGTATTATTCCTAACTTTGGTCTTGTCATCCCCCATTTAAAACATTTCTCTTGTCATTTTCTTGTGTATTGTAGATGTTTGCTGTAATTTCTGCCATATTTGTGATTAGTGTAAATTTGACTCATAGCTTTAAATGTTTAACTAATTTGAATGTTTTATGTTTTTTTACATTTTTTGTTTTCTCTATAATCATACAAGGAAAACAGCTGCACAAACCGGAAACAGGTATTGTGAAATAAAACAGGGATATGCATTAAGCCAGCTAAACTCCACAATTAAGTGAATAATTTCTAACATTTTTCAATTTGCTTTACCACAAAGATGTGCTTGTTGTAGTTGTTTTTCTCTGTTTGGAGGGATGCCCAGTCCCACTTTCATGAATTTTCATCACGTCCAGTTGAGTGTTTCAGCATGACACATAATAATAAATAGATGTTGTTTTAACAGTTCTGTCTTGGGAACTGAGAGGAAAAGTGCTTCTGGCCTCGAGCCCCTTAGGGTCAACAACCATAAACATAAACAACCTCTGGACAATTTACAATGACATCACAGTTGGAAAGCATAGGGACAAATAAATGTTGAAGAGGGCAGCACTGCTTGTTTGTATATTAGGAGGAATATTTTTAAAAATGTGGAACCAAACAATGGTTGACAAAAGATGAACTTGTGTATTTATTGAGTTATTCTCAGTTTGTACCTTTTAAAAGCTGTAAGACAGGCATATTGCTTCAACATTAAATACGTTTGTTTTTTCATTAATGTGAATTACGTAACTTCATATCAAGTGATAATGGAACTTCTAGCAGGCTAAATTAAGCTTGTTCTGAACAAAATAGTAGTCTGTTAAAATGAGGCTCTATCTCACTGATATAAATATTTATGTCAGTGGGATAGTCAAACAGTTTGACTTGTTTTAAATGGCTAAAAACAACCATTCACCGCATCCACCTCACTTATTAAGAATCTTTATTAGAAATTTCTTAGAAAATATGTTAATATTCAAAGTCAAAAAGTATCTACACATTGTACATAAAGTGCTGAGTATTGACAAGAAATGATAATGTACAGAAATGAGTGACGTTTGGTCAGCACACACAAACAGTAGAGAAACAAATCCATCATTACTATTTATGAGCAAAAATCTGGACTTGGTTTATGAACAGTGACTATAAAATAAAATCTCACTCTTAAATCTGTACAATGTGTACTTTGTTATGATAGGTGACGCTTGACTACACCAACTCTTTTACTGCCCTTAGGCAGAATTTATTAAAACATGAAGGAGGCCATTTTTCTGATTAGAAAGAGAGATAGACATAATTACAAAGTATGCTTCTTTTCTTTGGCTGTTAAAGTTGTCATGAAAACATAACTGTAGAACAGCAATAAAAAGTGTTTCATTTTCTGAATGTTTGTGTAAAACATTGAATAATAATTGGTTAAAATGACCATCTGGTTGTTTTTAAATTGTGGATTTTTTAAAGAATGTGATGAAAAGCAGGTTTTATTTCAGACTTTTTAAATATATAAGTTCATATTTACTACTGATCTGTCCTGAAAACAACTTAAAATGTTAACTAAATCCCTGTCGTCAGTATCTCCCCCTTGAGGCCAGACTCGCAACAACAGCTGGCCTCAAAATAATAAAGTTCTGAGGCCAGAAAGAGGCAGCTGCCATGGAAGAAAGACATTACTCAAATCCCAAGATGTTAACTCAAATCAAAAATTTTAGACCAAAAATAGCATGTGCCGAGCTTGCTATAACAGTAGGAATAAACAGTTTTAAACACCAGATGTTTTTAAGCAAATAGCATGTTATCTGCCATGAAAAAAACGTATGATGATGAATCTGTTATCTTATAAGTAAAATATACAAAAGTGCCCATGCTACAGCGAGACAAAAAATGAAGTAAGGGTCAGGAAATGTGGTGAGACGCTAAAGAGCATTGTGGGGTTTACTCTATTTAGGCACTGAATGACAATCCGGAGCACTTTGATAGATATCCTGTGTCTTTTGGCAGTGTAAGCTTAGTCAAAGTGCTCAGGTGCCACCGAGCTGCATGCACGTTTACACTGGAAGGGATTAGATTGCGCTTTATTCACTGCAACCACACAATAAAAAACTGTTGTGTGACTCATGGAATCTACTTTTGGTCTTAGAAAAGCCTTAACAGACAACAGGCATTTGGATGATGCTGGACAAATGATCAGACACATTTTAAAATGTCAATAACTAACTGTGCAGGATATCTCCAGAATATTTCAAGTGATCTATGGAGCACTGGATTCGTTGTTACATTTAAAATGGTGTACGCCTACACTTGGATTTCAGCCTCCAAAAGACTTGCAGTATGGGGCCCTGAGTCGAGTCTAATCCCCCCAACACCTGTGTCCGAGACAACTGGTGAGGAGCTGGGGGTCCTAATGGTGAGAGAGGACAGTGATGGGGTGAAAGTGGGTGTCATAGCTGACGGTGTGAGTCCTGTGTTCCTGGCTAATGGTGAATAAGCATATTTGGGGTAGGAAGGCCTCCTGCTCAGGGTTGGTACTCGTCCAGGTTTTCTTGAAGGAACAGTCCGAATGCCTGGCTGAGCCACTCCGGTTATGAGAGGCGGGGGGTACATGAGAGAACTTGACTCTGTAGCAAAGTCTTCATGGCCTCCTTGAAGCTCCTCATCAGGAAGCATACCTATATCAGTGAACACAGCAGCCAGAGAGTGAAAGCGTGGTTCCCAGTCTAAAAGGAAGTCCCAGCTGTAGCTACCCTCCAGTGGCTCTTCAAGGCACACCAGTGAAGTCAGAGAATCTGCAGAAGCTTGAGCCTTGGAGAGAGGGGCATACCCTCTTGCCCCCATGGAATCCTCTAAATCTTTAATTCTAAGTATTACAGGCAGTAATCCCTCCCCTCCTCCCTCCTCTTTGAAATGGTTGAGACTTTCTGTGCTTGCTATGCCCTGTTCTAAACATTTAGAAAGAGATAGAATATGTTCTGGCCCTACGTCAATAGAGTGGCAGGAGATCTTATCAACTGGTATGGTGGTGCTAGGAATCTCTGTGGTAAGCTTGTTGACTTCCTCTCTTTTATAACAGGGAAACTCATTGATCCACTTGATTTCCTGATCCTCAGCTGTCTCACCCTCTGCTGATCCACGGCCACTTGAATCTGACTGGGTGTATGGGTTAGAAACGTCTCTCTTTGCAACAAAACCTCTGACTTGCGTCAACTCCTGCAAGGAAACGTCACTGTGCATCTGGCTGTTCGATTCACTGGATGAGTCAGTGTCATGGTTCAACTGTGCAGCAATGGCAGAGGCCTTTTTCAGGACAGCTTCTTTAATTTTACATCTGAGAACCAAGCCCACAAAGATAACTATGACAAAGAGGAACAAAAGCAGAGACACACTCAGACTAAATATGTGGGAATCAAGTTGAACCCCAATAAGTGCTTCGGTTGAGCTGGAGATATTGACCAAAACCAAGCAAGTTGTTGTTCTGGAACCCAATCTGGGACTACCTGCAGACACGACCAGTTCCACCAGATCCTCGCTTGCATGACTGATTTTTCTGCGATACACGGGACCGGACACAAAGATAGCTCCAATTGTTTTGTTAATTGAAAAAAATGGTGTTGGAGTCAAGAGTGAGTACTCTACCAGCCCATCCACTCCTCCATCATGGTCCATTGCCATCACAAAACCAACTGTCTCCCCAGTCTTGGGATTTTCTGGAAGAAGGAAGTGGTACTGCTTCTGAGTGAAGATGGGACTGAACTCATCAACTCCCTTTATGGCTACTTGGACTCTTACCGTAGCTGATTTGTCACCTTTGTCTTTGGCCTCCACTACAAAGCAGTACTCACTCTCACGTTCATAGTCAAATGTTTGTCTGGTGTGAATGTCACCACTAAGGGCATCAATGGCAAAGGCCTCCTTCCTCTCTGGGCTTCCACTGCCATAGTCCATGAAGCAAGAGGACAGAATTGAGTAGGTCAGCAGACCATAGGGCCCAGAGTCTTTGTCAACAGCGTGGACAGAACATGTATATGTGAATGCCGGGAGGTTTTCCAGCACTGAGCAGGTAACTGAGGGGAACATGAAGAATGGAGTGTTGTCATTCTCATCCAGAACGTTAACGTAGATGACTGCAAATGCCATGTTTTGGTTTTCTGATGCCTGGCCCCCATCAGTAGCTCTAATGGTGAGGATATACCTTAAATCCTCCTCATAGTCAAGTGATTGGTTGACCATCAAAATACCAGACTGGGGGTCCAGCTTGAGGTGACCTTTACTGTTCCCAGAAATAATTTCATAATGCACAAGGCCATTGACACCAAGATCAGGATCCAGAGCACTAACATGGACCAAGCTGGTTCCTATCTGGCTGCTTTCTCTCACCTCAGCATGATACTCTGCACTGGAGAAGACCGGAGCATTGTCATTGCAGTCAGTAACAGTCACTTTAATGATCGATGAGCTGTTCAGGGGAGGCGTTCCTCGATCAGAAACGCTAACTGTCAATTCATAATATTCAGTTGTCTCACGGTCCAAGGGATTACACAAAACCAGCCTTGCGACATTTTTCATTTGATTTTCAACGGGAATCTTTTTCACTTCTAAACAGAATCGCTTTTCTTCATTTCCGCCGACGATGGCGTAGTCCAAATGGGTGTTTTCTGGGCTCCAATCTTCGTCCTGTGCAGAAATTGTGAGCAGGGTGGTTTCTGGGGGTGTATCTTCAGCAGTGGTGAGTGTGTAAACATCCTGGTGAAACAAAGGCTTATGGTCGTTTGCGTCTTCAAGCACCAGAGCCACAGAGGTGACTGTGGATCGAACGGGTTCGCCCTCATCTCTTGCCTCAACCAGAAGATGGAGCGAGTTGCTGTTTGTGATGGTCCTTAAAGGCTTGTTGGTGAAAATAGAACCTGTAATGAGAGTGTGTATTATTAAACAGATTTCATTCTGGTTTTAGTTGTCTAGTATAATAATTCATACAATTTACAAAAACTTCAAAAAGTTGTAGCGTGGGGTGTGAGTTGAAGATTTATGGAAACTATTGCTGTACAATGTTTTTCTTTATGAGTTAGACCAAAGTTTTTTAAGCCATCAAAAGTTTTAAGTTTTTTTCCTTTCCACTTGCTATCTCCATTCATAATAAACATGTATAACTTCTTGTGGGGTTGTGGCCATATTCAGCAACAGAGTGAAGTAGTAAGTCAGTTCAAACATTGACTGTTGTTTTTCTTTCTTCAAACTCTGACTGGTTTTTGCATTTCCATACTGTGTTATCTGAGAGCATACCACAGATTATTACTATGATTTAGTATTTAGTAAAATAGCTAACTGTAGCTAGTAGTAGCAGAAGCCTCACACTTGCTCTCACGGGAAAAAAATCACCCACATTAAAAACTGATTCAACGTCTGATTTAACCAAATACGCAAATTATCACTGGGTTTATTTTGCTTTGCATGAATAACGATGATATTGTAAGGCCGTGTGTTGCTGGAGTTGCATCAAAGTTGCAGAATTCATTAGATGCAGCAGAGCAACCTCATGTCCTGAGAAAAACGTTCTAAATGAATATCACATGCGGACTGCAGGAGCAATTTTCTTCTTGGATGGCATCAAAGAGTTTCACCAAACAATTTCTTATTCCACTTCACTGCCACTTAGACTTCTGTCCATGATGAGGACGTGGAGCAGAACCGTCCACTGAGGAACACAGAAAGACAAAAAAATTCTTGGGGCCACAGAAAGGCTGTGTTACGTTTCTGGATTGTAGTCATAAACCTTTAGTTAGTGTTCATGCACATTTCCTGTCATGGTTCTCTCCATAAATGAATGCATATAATTTTCAGCGCATATTGAATTTAGGGCTGAAACATAATACAGAAGGATAAGTCCTCTTTTTATTTAATAAAGACAGGCCAGACTGATGAGATATGGTTTGCTTTTAGCTTTTTGTAAGGATATATTTTTAAAGTGGCACAAGACCAAAGCTATAGATTTTCTGAGACACTATAATCTCACAATTGCTTTTTTGCTCTCTCATTTTTCTGGTTCAATAATTTACA
>CAEGAE010040856.1:0-14310 GCA_903067095.1 Girardinus metallicus
GTGGCTAAATTATCATCTGAACTGTTTAGCATTAATTAGTTAGATGGTAAAATAATTACTTAATTGTTTTGTTTCCCCGTTTTTTTTCTTTCTTTTAATGAATTCTTTTAATGCTCATTTTCTGCTTTTGTTTTTTGCTAACTTGAATATTTAGGACTTTCTTCCTAAATATTTTGTTCGCGTTTCTTCTTATTCTTTCAGGTTTGAACATCTAATTATAAGAGATTCTGCCTTCAGTTTTTGTTTGTTTAATTACAGTTTGCCCTGATTAAAGTGCCAATGTTTCCTAAATCTTTCAGTAACTCATTCATAATTCTTATGATTTAAGAGCCAATTCTACTAATATAATATGTGTGTTGGTCTACTTTACAGCAAAAACGTGAAATGACACGACTATATTAATCCAAGATGTTACTGCTGTAGTTGACCTCTGGCGGAAGAAACATACTTTATGTTTTAATGAGACAGTGGAACCGTCAGCTGTTGACTGCTTAAGTGGTGTCATCAATACACATGGATTAGTAATCAATGAGGCCATTCAGAGCTAATGAAGAGAGCCACACTCAATTATAAACATTCCTCAAAAATGAGTGGAGTTATCGCAACGTAAGCCTCCGGAGAATAAAAATAAACATAATTCGCTCATCATTTCTCACTTAAAATAAAACGGCTAGATTTTGTTTTATTTTTCATACACCGGTAAAAAAGAAAAACCATTTCATGGGATAGTACTTTGACAAAGAAAATGCATGGATTGATCTTTATTTCAAAGTAAAAGGCAAGTCAAATTCTTTGAGGATTTATAGATCAAATCATAACCATTTTGACTGGAGCAGGGATTTTATGTGTGTATATATATATATAAAGAGGCAACAACAAAGTAAATAAATAAAGTCATTACTAGAGCTTAGAACAGAGGCACCCGATTTGCTCTTTTATCCTGCTACAACAAAAAGAAGACGACAGAGGGAGAAATAACAAAAAAGAGAGAGGGAGAGAGAGAAAGAATTGCACAGAGGCTTTTCTTTTCTTTAAAATGCTGCATTAGGTCTTTTCCTGCAGTCAGTTTTCATAGTTCAAAGCTGGCAGTTCAATAAATAGCTGGAACTGGCACATCTCTGTTCTTGCAAAAAGAAATCAATGTTAATCCTATTACCGGCAGTTATCACCTAGCCCAGAAACGGTGGCAAGTAAGGGAAAAAAAAAAAAAAGAAGAAGGGAAAAAAAAAACTGAGATGTCAAAGCGGGAAGGGGAGAGAGAGCGAGAGAAAGGGAGAGCGAGTCACCCTTCATTCACTTTCAAACACAGTTTTGATAATTTACTTCTGTAGAAGAAGAAGGAGGAGGAGGCAGGCGGGAGGATGGGAGCAGGGCACTGAGCTTCACTTACCAGGAAATGTGTGTGTTTACGTGCATGCATGGGTGTGTGTGCGTGGGGGGCTGTGTGTGTGTGTGTGCATGCTTCTGAAGAGTTGGGGGAGAGGGAGCGGAGGGGTCCAAGGCTACTGATGTATTCGCACATAATGCTTGGATCAGACCCTGCTGCTGTAAGCAAGATGTTTGAGGCACAAAACATCGTTTTTGAAAAATGTTCACACCGCTTAGCAATCCTCTTCCTGGAGCGCCCTGACATCTGGCCTTTCTCCTTCTCCCCTTCTCCCACTTCCACTCCATCCTCTGCGCCTGGCGCTCCGTCTGTGAGGGAACCACCACCACCGGCGGCGGCGGCTACCTGAGGCACCGGGGGGTGAAGCAAATTATCGGCGCTCCTTCGGTTCTGTCGCAGCAACAAAAAAAAAAAAGCTCAATTACATCTCCTGTTTGAATATTCAGTAGATTATTTGGCTCGTTTAGCCATTAGAGAAGGTGAGTCTATGACGAACTGGACCAAATGGAGCCAGAAGACAAAGAAAACAGAACATTTCAGCTGAATGTTCTGCTGAAACCCAGCAGAGCATTCAGTGGGTTTGCTTCATAACAGACTCGAATAATAATACTTATAATAATAAAAACGGCAACAAATTATTTTCTTGCCGATCAACTGATCAGCTAATGATTTAAAGCATAAACAAAAGAAATCAGAGCAGCAGACCTCCAGTTACTTGGCTGGTAATTAGCGCATTGCTTGATTTTTCTCTGTTGGCAGCGAAATAATCCAGAAAGAGAAATGATATTTCATCAGAGATCAATTGGAATATTACAGGAGAAAATAAATTGGTATTAGAATTGTGTTCACAAAGTATGTTAGCAAAACACCTGACCACGCATTTATCAGCAGAGAAAAGAACAAAAATAAAGGGCAACTCATAGAAACTATAAAAAGAAAAATCCTCAAAAATATTTTAAACATCTTAAATGTGAATATTTTTTTCCTATTTAAAAGAAAATTGGTTTGAAATGTATCATTTCTATAGTATTGTCAGTGTGACATCAACGTGTCACACCAGTAATAATATCGCAGCGGTCTCATTGGCATGCTCAGTTTATTAATATTGGAAGTATGGTCAGATCACAATATGCATGCTAATGAGATAATCAGCCTGATAAAGATGCTAAAAGTCACTGAGATGGAAGCAGAGTTGGAAAAAAAGAGGATCAAGGACAATATTTTATTATAACTGATTTTGTAATTACAGCTTGTATGAATAGTACATCCAGTGCCTGATGTTTTCAAATATTTTCCTGCCATAATGAATTCATCCAGAAAACAAGAGACTGAATGGTAGTGTCAGTTTTTTGAGTAAACCAACTTTTCATGAACCAAATACTAGTGAAAAGAAGATAAATACTTTATGAATACTAGCTCTGTTTATGATGCGCTCTCTCAAGGAAGTGCAACATGTTTTGTGTCTTAAGTTTTTCAGACTGCTGACTCAAACCTTTATAACGTGCTTAGTACATATGGTGTCTTTCTGGAAAGGTGAATATTTTCGGGATTTTTTACTGACATTTTGGTTATGATCAACCTACTTTTTAACTGATGCAATTCTGAATGTTTGATCATAGACATACAGTTCAACAAAGAGGGCAGTAAAAGTTGCAGTAACTGATCGTTTCATTATTTTATCCAATTTCTTAAACTGTCGCCAAAGTCGTTCTTGTTTTTATGATGGCTAATAATCGTAGGAGCTCAAGATTTTGTTCCATGACGTCTCACAATATTAAAACAACACAATATTTCTCATCAAGGAGACGCCTGACATCTAGCGTACGCTATCATTATTCCCTTTGGAAATAAGGATAAGCGCGTTAACGTCTTCAGCCTCTTAGCTATGAAAGCATTTAGCTGCCAGAGCTGAAAGATAATTTGGGAAGCATCACTTTAAAAGATATTTTCTCATTATAACGAGTTGCAAAACATAAGACAGTTTGTTGTTTCAGCAAGATACAAAAACACGTTCTTCTGACAGATTGACTTGTTGCGTTCAAACATCCCACCAGGTTTTGCCGTTTAACTACAACCTTTCTCATTTAAACATAAAGAACATGTTGTTGTTTTAATGACATATCAAACTCGTTATTATAAGGTATAAAACTTATGGTTGTAAAACTTGTTAAAACAACTCGTGTCTTATAATGAGACTCAGCTTCTGGATTATTTCTTAGGTCTGGCAGTTAAACAGTTTGTTGGGCAAAATTTTGGGCAGAAAAAGAGGAAAAGATAAGAATAACTGGTGGGCCCTGTAAGAATCCCGTGACTGGCTAACCGTTAGCTGCTAATCATGCTAAAGACTAATTAGCGGCAGTTTAGTTTGAAATGTAAACTACTTATCTGATCAAACCTGAACAAAAATTATTTTTAAACAGATATTTATGAAATCTTTATTTTATTTGTACGAACACACACAAAAGAGAGCATTTTGAATGTGTTTTAGCATCTGGACCACTTTGGGAAAATATAAGAATAGCAATATATAGAGCTTTCGATCCTGGACTGAAATACATCGCCTTGATTACATACCGATGAAGCTTTCACTGTATTTGTGAACACAAGCAATAATACTTTTATGTTTTGCAAAAAATATCATTGAAACGTCCCACTAATGAATCCGGTGTTGCGTATAATTTAACAAACTAGACGAATCTTTAGTTTTTAGAGGTTCGTGCTACTTATCAGGCAAAACGAGGCAATTCCTACATTTCTCTGACATCCTCGCATGGTTTTATGTAAAAATCTGTCCATTGGAGAAAGTAATCAACATGCTAAGGCTGGTGAAGTAACTCTGGCATTCAGCTCTGCTGTCCCACTCATTCAATGTCAGTGCCACAAAAGATGGATTGCACTTTCACTTCGCCACACTCTAACTGTACATATTCAGTGCAAACAAAACTCTCTGAAAACAAAACACAAAGCCATTTAAAATCGCATTTCTCCAATGAACACACCAAAAGCCCTAGATTAGGCCTAATCACTGTCACCAGGAAGCAGAATCAGGCCCTCTCACTGGCGGATTAAGTCTTCTGTTGTTGTTGTCCTTATTGTTATTGCTGAGAAATAATTACAGCTGAATCTCATCAAAGCCAATTCAACTCTTGGCAGGGCTCGGCTCTGTTTTCTCTCTCTATTTTTATTTATTTTTCTCCCCTCTCAGTGAGGAACCTGAGTTTTCCTCCTGTATGAAAGTAGAGATTAAAGTAGTTGAACACCGAGGAGGAAACACGGGGGGCGGCGGCGACCTGGCCGAGGAAAAGGTCCCACTTCTCTCAGACGGCAGAGAAACCCAAAGAATGCCACAACGCGTCTCACTGACACGGGTTTTCACCTTGACTCGCCTGACTTTTTGTTAGGAATTTATTTCCTGTGCCGAGTGAAAGCAAGTGACCCCATTCCAAGCGAGCCTATTTTGTATTCTTATAATAAATTATGTGGCAACGCGGGGGGGGCTTTAACATGTAAAATAGCGGTGACATGCTAAATAATGAGGCAGGGTAGAATTATGTGGCACCGGCGTCCAGACTCTGGGGTATACCTGGGCTCCGGTCTAGCCCGGACCTCCCACTCGCTGGCTGTTGAAGAGCTGAGGGGGTTTGTTTAGCTAAAGGAGGGTTGAGGGGGAGAGGAGGGAGGGTGGAGGGGTTGAAAGCATAAAAATAGAATTAATATTCCAACGCCCAAAGCTAGATTACACTTTGGTGACCGTTTCCACCACGCTTCCCTGTCTTTTCCTCCCATTTTGCCTTGTGGAATTTATTTAAGATATATTACGCCGTTTTATTTTTTGGCTTTTACGATCTCGTTTTTTGACGCATTTCACTTCGGGTAACTCAACGCGGGAGTTTTCGGCGGCGGTGCGCCTCGGAAAGCGGGAGATGATTGCAGGAAAGACGCAGAGCCGTGTGATTTTCCAGTCAGAAATGTAATCATCTCACAATGACCGTGCGACTCCAGGAGCTCCGGGTTTTTCGCCGTTATTGTCGCCGTTGAATATGGAGTACACCCGGCGTGGCGCAACCTTGAGGCTGTTCTGTAAACTCTACTGTTTTATTGCCATTGTGTGCAGCAGGTGACAGATTTACCAGGTCTAATGCAGGCGATTTTAGTTTGCTTGTAAACCTTTCTTTTTACAGCCTCCCTTTTGATTTTTTTTGCGTCAGGGCGGAGATGGGTCGGGGATTAACAGATGAGCTTCGCCTGTCCTTCAGGTCTCACACGCTGTTCCGTCCAAACTAATATCCCATTTTATAGCTTTTCTGTCAGCAAATACAAGGGAGACTGATGAGGTTTTCCCTCATCGGAGCATTAAGAAAAAAAGGTGATTTCAATCTGAAACACAAACACTGGCATTCTCTTAAAAGTATTCGAACAATGAGAAGCCACCATGCTTTGGGATTTGCTACCAGATGAAAAATGGCCACGTTCTCTCCGTTCCCCCCCATTCGCTTTTTGCCAGCGCTCCTGTCTGGCACGGACGGCGGCCGTTACAATGGGTGATATGTTACACGTGCACACGCTGGCTGGATTAAATTTTTTAATGGCTATGAGGGCAGTCCTGGCTGTAAATAAAAAAAACAACAACAATAAAATAGGGCTTTGGCAAATACACATAGGATTATTAAGCAGCCTTTTGCCACTGGAGTTTACCCAACTTTCCAACACAGCTGAAAATTAGAGCGCAGACTTGGCAACAGATGACCTGTGAAAATGTAACTCTTCTGTTTTTGCTTTTTTTGTCACCCTTAAATGTGCAGTACATAACTTCTATGGGGAAAAAAAGTTTTTCTATGTTCTTTTAAATTGTCACTATGTCAGGACGGTATAATATGAGACAAATAATCTGTGATAAGATCGATCGGTGCTCCCTGTGTTGCTATTACCATCAGAAGAAATGCAAAAACAACCAATCAGAGCCAAGAGGAGGGTCTTATCACTGTCAATCAACCTCGTGAACATTAACTTTTCCAGGAATGGCCCGCCTACCAAAATTACTTCAAAGTGCACCAGTGATATATTCTGAAGGTCATAATACAACACAGAACATCTAAAACTATGCAGGCCTCAATTATGGCAGTTGAGGTCAGTTTTCGTGATTCAACTGTAAGAAAGCGACTCGGTGAAAATGGCATCCATGGGAGGGAGTGCTAAGGCCTAAAGCCTGCTTCACCTTTGTCAAAAACATCTTGATGATCCAAAAGTATTTTGGGAAAATATTCAATGGAACTGAGACTTGGAAGTTTTTTGAAGGTGGGCATCGCTTTGTTTTTGCCAAAACATAACACATAATTTCAGAAAATAACCCTTACAATCAAACATGGTGGTACAGTTTTGACCTTCAGTGCATTGCTGCATAACCTTAATGCCCTTAGGTTTGTTTGGGTTATGCAGGAGGACAGTGATCTGAAGGAAACCAGCAACACCTCCTCCGTAACCATAACATGTTATAATGTTATTCCCTCATCAAAAACAAACCTGGAGTGTTGCCTTGATTCTCTCATTCAAGTTTGAGATATCCTTGAATTGCCATTCTGGGTACAGAAAACATTCGGTGGAGCTGAGCACCGCCTTCCACAAAGCTGCTTCTCGCAGGTCAGCCTGTGACTCCCCCACTCGGCTCCTTCAGACTAGCCAGCAGCAATTAGCAAACACCTGGTAGAACTGATGAGCTCATTATAGGAGCTACTGCTCAGTAAAACGCTGGTAAAAACGTTAAAGGGTTAATAGAGGAGCCATGTTGTGATCACTTCCTAAAGGCGGAGTTTCAGAAACAACAGGAACTTCTTAAACAGTGGCACAAATTCAAGGTAAAGTCAAATGTCTTTTAAGTCATATTTGATATATAAAGCATTTTTATAACAATTGAAGGTAAATTAGTTACTTGATAATGCAATTTTGTAGCACAATGTGCCTGGAAAATACATAATACTGCCTCTTTAAATCAATTCTACTAACAAGAACAGGTCAAACATTGATCATAAAAACTCATTACCAGTTATTTTACTACTTTGATGCCTAACCAGAACCGGGTGTTTTACTTGCTCACTTTGGGCCTAGATTTGTTTATTTAATAAAATGCGGGCATCATTTGAAAACTGCAAATATCTTTGTCTGATGTTGACGTTTATTTGATGTTTTTAAAACATTTATGCTTAAAAACAAAAAGGAGGAAATCTGTAAGAGTGCGAATCCTTTTTTAAAATTTTTTTTTTCACCGAGCTATAAACGGCGTGGTGAGATGGGGATCAGTATTCTGCCTGTAATGTTGTGAAGTGGGAGATCTCTTTGAGTTACGCGCTCTGATTGTTACCCGACATTATGCACACAGTTTGAGGCTAAATAACCCGGCCGGTGTGGGCATCATAAACCGTGCTTCCTGTGCGACACCCTCAAAGCGAGGGAGGGAAACCCCATCACCACCGCTTCTTCACCCACGACCCTCCTCCCCATAAACAACTCTGTCATTTTAAGTAAGCATCACCCTGCTTACCAGGCACCTTTCGTGTGTGAGCTGCACCTAATTTAGAAGCTTTTAAATCTGTCGCAAGTGTTGTTGTGAGAAATGCCTGGTTGCAAATGTCTTTTATTGAATGCTGACTCTGTAGTATTACAGGCTTGCAGATATGCCCGGTGTAATATGTCCCTACAGCTTTATCTTGTAATAGTAAAGTGTATTAATTTTTCCCAGACTGGAAGGGGTGTGCGTGAATGGGGAAGAATCGACTCTATTTTGGGGATTGCAGTGACTTGCCACGCGCTCCAAACATGGCTTTCACGCAGCGGAAGATGAAGCAGGTGGTGGGGAGGCAACAAAAAAAAAAAGAAAAAAAGAAGTGCTTTCAGTCGGTGGATTTCTTGAGTAAGCCCCACCGGTTTATCACAATCCATCGCGAGGAGTGGCGAGTCGGTAATTACAGAGTTTTCCGAGAGTGGCATTCTCGGAATTGGAATTCAAACTCCACTTAGCATGGTCACCTCAGAAGTGGAGCTTCATCCTAATTTACAGCACAGTGAGGGGAGGCTGTGAGGCATTCAGTAGGTCAGCGTGTTCGTTACAGTGCCTTTCCAAAAAAAAAAAAAAAGTCAATTCCGCTGTCTTGTCACACTACGACCACAAATAGAAGTGCATTTTAGTAGGATTCTGTGTGATAGACCAATGCTATGTTATTTGTAATTGTTGAAGTTTTCAGATTTAAAAAAAATCTGACAACTTCAAGCCACCCCCCATTTACTCTAATTCCCATAAATATATTCTCCAGTGCAACTAGTTGCCTTCAGAAGACACAAAATGAGAAAAAAAAATCATTTTGTGTGGAATTTAATCTCCAGCCGTTGTGTGGAGGCCTCGGAGGTTTCCTGAAGTTCTTGTTTTCCATGCAAACTGATATTTTCAAAAATTTCAGACTCGGCAACAATGAAAAAAATTTGTTTCAGTGAAAGTTGTCAGTTTCTGGAACAATCTTTACAGAGGGATAAAACAAAATCTATTGCATTTAAAACATGTTTTATTTGAAGATCATATGATGAAGTGACACTGTGTTTAATATGCTAACATTTTGTTGTGTGCGAAACGACTCACCGTTCCAGTCGTCGTCGGTGCCTATGCTAACTAGCCTAAGCATCCATGACTCTGCTTTTGGGAAGAAGCTGTAGCGTAGCAGAGAGCAAGGCCCTCCTCCTCGCTCTATTTGGTTATTTCTGACCAATCTGTGTATTTCTGCAGATGTCAACAGGACCACAGGGAGGAGATATGGGAGCTTGTTTTTTTTACAGATTAACTGTCGACCAACAAATATGTAAAAAAAACAATATTTTTTTTATGTAAAAGTTACAAACTACAACTTTAACAGACTGCATTTAGGTGACCAAAAGCTATTTTAGCAGACCCTTAACTACGTGTCAGTTATTAAATAAATGCTAACAAGTTAAACATTTATTTTGATGACCTATACATGGAGCTGAATGTTAACTGACTTTAGCTTTGAGCGCTGAAAACATAACTCAGCATTTTTTCTGTGTTGTATAGACAGAAAATTATTTTTATTTCTGCACTAAAAGAGGTTTCCTTATTCTTTTCATCTTCTCAATGTGGCAGCATTGAAATTGTCAAGTTTATTATAGGATATTTCAGTAATGAGGCAGTACAAAGTGCTTTACACCATAAAAACACAATTCAGCAACCAATTATGAAACAAACAATAAACATTGTCAAATGCCATCATCAGAACCATCAAGCACTTACCATCAAATATGTTGATCAGTTTTCCAGTTATTATGAATCAAAGGCAGCTCTAAAGAGGCAGGCTTTTACTTTTGATGGAAATGAACTCAGTGTTTCAGCATCTTTGCAGTTTTCTCGAAATGTGACTTCTATATGTTACCGATCACTGACAGCGCTAAGCTACCTACAGACACATGTCCTTTAGGTAAGACTGAAACCAGTTAAGTACTGGAAGTAAAACACTTCATTGTTCATACTTTAATGCAGTCAGGAGTTACATTGCAGTAAAAATGAATGTTGCAGCTCTGGTCTTGACTTACTTCAAGAAAAACTCCTGAGTGCAACATGTTTGAGACTTTGAAAATGTTAACATAAGACAGACTTGGACACCGAAAGCGGTCTCAAGTATTAGTAGTGTAATCAACAAATTTAGTCTACATGGAGGACTGACTTAGACTGTTGTTGAAAGAAAGCAATATGAACTCTCTTGAGAAATTTGACACAATATGGAAATACATTTACATATAATACCAAAACTGAACTTTTGGGTCAAAATCCCAAATGTTTTGTGTGGCAGAAAATATAAAACAGCAAATGACCTGGAAGACTCTAGCCTGGCAATTGCCTTGCTATGCAGTTCCAGTGGATTCTAATCTCCCTTTACTTTATTGAGAAATGGCATTTCTCCCATTTCTCAATAAATTTCAATTGGCCAATCAGCGAACAGAAGAAGTCATGAATGGAATGGTATTTTTTTGAGCTATTTTAGAATTACGGTTTGCCTGTAATGTGGCAAAAGCAGCAGAAGAAGTGAACAGAGCCGTTGAGTTTGCTTTGGTTCTTCCAAGCCCGCCACATGAAACAAAGTGTCGAACAAGGACTTGGTTTTCTACCTGGAACACACCATCCCCACTTTCAAACAGGGTGATGACGCTGGGGGTGATGCTTTTTCTTCAGCCAGTACTGCTGTGTTCACAGATGCTCTCCATCCAATGTGAGCTTGAGGTATTTTGTGAGGAATGAGCAGTGTTCATTTTCCAAAGTAGATCCAGGGTAACTCTGGAGGAGCTTCAGAGTTCCAAAGCTCAGGTAGAAGGTCTGACAGGATAAGAATTAATATAAACTAATCTGGTCTTTATGGAAGAGTGGCAAAAAGAACATCTGTGTTTAGAAAAAGTCAAGTAAGGTCACGTAACGGAGTAGTTTAGATGGATAGAAATGCATGCCACTCAAAAACCATGCAGCTTTGTCTTTCCACAATTATACAAGACTTTCTGATTGTCCACCACATATTATCCTAATAAAATACATTCAAGTTTGTGACGGCAACGTGACAAAACGGGAATAATTGCATGCCGCATTAATTCTTTCGGTAATTTACACCTCAGCTCTCTCTGCGAGCGACATTTTGAACGAACAGAACGAACCAATAAACAGGCCCGCCAAAATGATTTACTTTCTTTTTCCAGAATTATGTGCTGTTATAAAAAAAAAAGCACACCCTCCCGACGGATTTAATCCAAAACTTGTTCATCAAAGCTGACTGCATTTGTCCGCGCTCTACCTATAAATAGATATTTGGAGGGGTTTTATGTGGATTCTAACATCAAGCCGACTAAAGAGTGTCCTATTTGCTCAGATAAAGGAACACCATGCACTCCTCTCTAAGCTGTGAGGAAATGGCAAAATGGAGGAGACAAACCGGTAGCCTCCCAAGTTTGTACAGCAGTGCTTTTCCTGATAATGCCACACATTCAGGGTTCCCGCTTTCAGTCGCCTTCGCACGAGTGCTCCAGTCTCACACGGCACTTAAGTGTGATTAATAAGGTGCTGAGTTGTGTGTGCCGCGTGTGTTGGCGTGGGTGTGTGTGTGTGTAGGAGGGTTGGTGTTGAGGTGGCGGTATGGCGGGGGGAGTTTATGTCAAGATAAACGTGGAAATGACCTAGCAGTCGCCGGCTTTTTCCCTTTCGGCAACTGCACAGTGCCTCGCTCGAGAGCAGGAGAGGCTGGGGGCTTTTTTATCAAGCCGAGGGCTCAGACCACCAGAGGCTCTTGTGAAGGAAGGAAATTACCGGGTGCAAACATTCACAATACCCCAACTCAATCCCACCCCCCTCTACGCCCCCGCCCTCCCTCATCTCTCTCTTTTCCTTCTCTCTCTGACTTCCACTCTCCTGTCCCTATGTTTATCAGGTTTTGGGGCACTGTATTTTGATGTCAATAAGCAATTTTTCTTGCCTGGTCTCCTGCCTGACCCCTTTAATCCATCAATATATTATTAGAGATAAAGTTTTGTGGACGCCTGCTGCAGTCACAAGATAAATGACATCTCTGAAGTCACGCATTAAAGACTAGATTAAGGCCTTGTGACTGTGTCTTCAGTGCTCATCTGTGCGCCTCTGTCCAACCTATCACACTAAGTGACAAGAAAGAAAAATAATGAACTGAGGCAGAAAAAGCAAAGAGATATTTCTTACACACACAACCGGCGTCTGTCTTCAGCCGGGATTAGGACGCATTAGAGGCATGCTCGGAGAAGAGGAGAGAGGCGCCGTTTGTGTCTGTCTCAGCTGAGAGGAAAAAGGGATTTTCAGCCCCTCTATCTGTCGGAAACCAAAGGGAAAGCGAGGAGTTTTTGTCTAAGACAATGTCAGCCCAATTTGTTCAGAAAGCAGATGGCTTCATTTTTAATATCTGAGCTAGATTATCAGCCATATTTGAACCACAAACTATTAATAAGAGATCCTGATTAGATTTACAGCTTCATCAGCCGACACTCTATTATTACTCTCACTATTATTCTGGTGGGGTGGGAAGTTGAATTTAATGCTGATGCTCTGAGGTTGAGATTTATATAATTACTAATTGCTTCTGTGAGTGAAAAAAAGTGAAAAATTGCTGTTGTTTTTTTCTGTGTTGTCTTATTAATGCAAAAAAAAAAAAAAAATCCATTAATTTTCTGAACCTACCTAATCCTGTTCAAGACTGGTCCCTGTCTCTGAGGGTCAACGACGCCCCAGGGCCTGCACTACTACTAATATTTTTAAACATATTTTTTTATTCTCTGTGTTGCCCTGTGATGGACTGGTCACCTCTTCAAGGTGTACCCCGTCTCTCGCCCAGTGATCGCTGGAGAAAAGGTATAATCCACTCCCACTGACCTGTCTGATCCATGGGATTTCAAATAAAAGCGTTGCAATGCCTATCCCTTGCCAGCAGGCGGCGATCACTTGAACAATAAAATGTTTGTTCGCATTCTGTTGACAGAACCTCACTATAACAGGTAATAAAAATTTAATATTTATTTAATTTTTATTACCTGTTATAGAAAGATGTCACAGGGCTCTTCAGAAAAATAAGTTCATCCAAAGAGTGCTATAAGCTAGCAAGCTAGTCAGATATACACCAGGATAGTTTTTTAAAACTACTGTGAGACCTGGAAAAAAACACAAGAACTTATAATCTTCAAAGATACTAAGCACAATAATACTGATGCGAAATACACAAGTTTACTTCCTTTTTAGTTTTTTTTTTTTTTTTTTTTTTTTTTTTAGCAAATTTGGCAGATTGATACACCAAAAAGGCTAAAGCAAAGTAGCTCTGTGGAGAAATGGGAACGTTGTTCAGTTTGACAAAACACCACCAAACATAAAAATGGTCATTTCTAATATTACATTGGACTTGTAATAGCCTCTAACAAACTGTTGTATGACTCTCATGTTAACAGTTTCAGCTTCAGTTCTAAAACGCTAAAGTTAGCTAATACAGATGTTGTGCTGATGACCAGCTTGTTAGCCTCCACCACTTCAACAACTTATTTACTTACCAAATGTATAGATGACTATATCTTTTTACTACTGGGGAAAGGAACAATTTTCTGCAATGAATCTAAGGTAACTTAGATTCTTTTAATCTAAGTTGCCTTAGATTAAAAAAATCTAAGGTAACTTTTTCTCATTCTAAAGATGGATAAAGCAGCACTAGCTAAAGATTCTCCTAAAATATTGAATATCCTGTTTTCTTTCACTCTGTTTACTATTTTACTCAAGGTGTTAACTTCTAAAGCTAATATGAAGTGAAAATGAAAACAGTCAGGAAAAGTTGAGGCAAAGCAACTCAAACAAAATATTTGTGTTAAATTTGTTGCTTTTGCCACAAAAAACAATATTAGCCATGGAAAATTAATGAGATGCTCTGAATCGACACATATAGTATGGCCATAAAAAGTCTTCAGCATGGCACATCTCACTCTGCTGAGGATCTTTGCACAAGGAAATGTTTGCTGAGGTGCTAGGCTAAAACTAGCCTAGTGTAAATGACTAACTTTGAGCCTATTTGTCACTTCGCTTCTCATATTTGTTTCAGGCATCCTGTCCTTGGTGCCAACAACTTTTGTCCTTGTCCAACATTAAGAATTAATAGAATCAATAGAATAAATGTAATTATGGTGAAAAATGGGCTGCACAGTGGCGCAGTTGGTAGAGCTGTTGCCTTGCAGCAAGAAGGTTCTGGGTTCAATTCCCAGCCCAGGGTCTTTCTGCACGGAGTTTGCATGTTCTCCCTGTGCATGCATGGGTTCTCTCCGGGTACTCCGGCTTCCTCCCACAGTCCAAAAACATGACTGTCAGGTTGATTGGCCTCTCCAAATTGTCCCTA